>JAODAL010064238.1:0-18831 GCA_025379985.1 Phyllomedusa bahiana
GGTTTTCCCCCTGGACACAAAGCATTACATTTTAAGAACTCGTTTAGTTTTCTGAAATCATTATCTCCAATGTACCATTAAGTTGTTGTATTAAGACAATTGGGCTTCACCACTTACTTTTAGGCTCCTCAATTACACCTTAATCGAGCAAACATTTTATCTTAACGGATGAACCTTCCCTATATATCTATGATATGCTATAAGGTTTAAGATTTATTTTGATCTGGGTTCAGTTTCTATATAATATTTAATAAGATCTGTATACCCAGGCAGTTCTGAGAATTTACGTTCGCTTTTCTACACAAACTCTTTTATCTTAATAGATGATGCACAGATTTTAACCTTAATTATCACATGATCTGGAAATTTCGATCACCATAAAAACCTTGCCGATTTCAACTTTGTCGATAAAAATCGCTCAACACTAGTCATATATAATTGCATTGAAAGTTCTTGCAAACCTAACGGATATGAGGCTAGGTGCATTATATGGTGTTATGGTCAAATAGAATCTGTAAGATGGTTTAAACGAGAATTACATGAACATTTACATGAACGGGATAATAAGTTACTTAAATTGCACAACACCATAGCCAAACGCACAGGTTTAAAGGATTGCTGGATATGTACACATTCACCAGTATCATCACAATCTATGCCATTCATAGCTACACCTGTTCCCCTAGAAGAACTCATTTTAGGAGAAAATGACACTTACACTTTCCCAGGTAATTCTAGCTTATCAGGGTTTGATAATACACGAGTTTCTTTTCCCATAGCAGGATGGGCATCACCCCCTTGGTGGGTTGCTGTACGTGACCTTACAACGGTAAACCCCAATTTCTTATCCATATGTGGGGTGGGTTCAACACCTCTTAGATGTAACAGGGTGAACACCACAAACACAGATTTAGGGTACATTCCTATCGACTTGGACACTTTAGAGGTAGTATTTCGCACAATTTCAGAACCCCTAGGAACAGGAGCACTGACAAACACCTCTGCATTCACTGGATTAACTTATCAACTCATGCAAGGAGCTTCACAAACACTAGCAGAACTTGTGAATATTTCAGAGTTCAACTCTAGTACCCTGAGTTGTAAAAGACCAGTCAAAGGACTCTTTCACATATATTGGTGCCCATCCCCTAGAATCCAACCCCTTCTGTGGTATGCATCCGAAATTGCATACAGGTTATTCACGAATTTAGGAGGTGACCACATCATTCTCCCAGATAACATATATTATGTATGTGGTTCTAATGCATACAAGTTTCTTCCACACAATGGGGTCGGCTCATGTACTATTGCCAGACTGACAATGGCTACATGGTCCGTCGCACACGATGAAATCAATATTAATCAAATTCCAAGACATGCTATCGCAAAGAGGGCGGAGTCATCCAGAACACCTTTGATCAAGCTCAATCCAGTATTTTACGCTTTAATGTTATTACCGATCACAGGAAATTTAATAGGATTACACAACGCACACATCATTGAACAGTTAGGGTCACTCTTTGACAACATCACTGATGAGATTTTTGATGCCATTGAGATACTTAACAGCCAAACCAAGTTCCATGCCAAGGTGTTAAATCAACACATCTTAGTCTTAGATTTTCTCACCGCCTCAAGGGGCGGGGTTTGCGCCACTATCGGACGTGCCTGCTGTAATTATGTAGATTCAAATTTTTCAGTGAGAGTAGACTTACACGCCCACAAGATATTGGAACTCAAGAATAAATTCCGAGCTGAACATGATATAGGTACAGCAGGACAGTGGTTCGCATGGCTTAACCCACTCAATTGGTTCAGTGGCATCTCTGGGTGGTTCAGCGGAATAGCCCACATCACCACCCAAATTTTTATTATTTGCCTCATCATCTGGATCTTGATCAAAGGTATCGGTATACTCATGAGAAAAGTTTCAAAGGGGCCCAAACGGTCCAAAGGACAAAATGTCATGAATATTAACATTGATAATGCTGTGGGTAACCCACAAAAAAAACAGCCCTTCTTGATGAACATCAGGGGTACTATGTATTGGAATTAAAATGATTTAAAATTATCAGAGAGAGGAATGAAACAGAATTGAAAATAAGTTTGATAATTTTAGCATTTTAATTTATGGCATCCATCTTGTCTTCTTCAAACTTAAATCTTTGTTCTAATATTCTGTATGAATTTCTGACTAGGATACAAGGACATGTTCTGTTCCGCTCACATCATAATATTTGGTCTAGAGATACGTCTAGAAGGCCGTGGCATTTGAATAACAGGTCATAGCTGCTGCTTATTTAAGGTTATTAGATTAGCGTAACTAAGGCAGATGTCAGAGTATTCATTTTTATTTTTTTTTGGTAGATGGGAGGTGTCATGATTTTAATAATTAAATGGTATCTTTACATTAAGACACGGATTGGATTGTAACCTATATCTTATGCTATATACTTATCTTTGATTGGATTGTAATATGCCTACCTTCTCTGTATGATCACGCCTATACCCTTTAAAAAATCATGTCAGTCCATAATAAATTATTCTAATCTTTTGAATAGAATCGCAGTGCAATGTTGTGTTTTCAGGTCCGTGGGAGACAGAGAGGTTGCTAAGAAAAGATATCTACATCAGGTCCGGCTTTCGGTGTCCCCTATGGATGCGGGGTTCTTTTTTGGGAAGGAGAAAGATGGTAGTCTCCGTCCATGCATTGACTATCGGGAACTCAATAAGGTAACGGTAAAAAACCAATACCCCTTACCTTTGATTCCCGATCTGTTTAATCAGATACAGGGAGAAAAGTGGTTTTCCAAACTGGACTTGAGAGGGGCTTATAACCTTATGCGGGTTAAAGAGGGGGACGATTGGAAGACCGCATTTAATACCCCGGAAGGTCATTTTGAATACCTGGTGATGCCTTTTGGGTTGTGCAATGCTCCCGCAGTCTTCCAGAACCTGGTAAATGATGTTTTCCGAGAACTCGGTGGTCGTTGTATGGTGGTTTATCTGGATGACATTTTAATTTACTCTCAGGACTAGGCTTCACACGTTAAACATGTGCGGCAAGTTTTGCAGATCTTGAAGGTCAATAGTTTATTTGTCAAGCTTGCAAAATGTGTTTTCGGGGTTCAGAAGATACATTTTGACTCCTAACTCATTTCGTATGGATCCCGGGAAGGTCCAGGCAATTCTTGATTGGGTTCGCCCGTCCTCCCTGAAAGCCTTACAGCGATTCCTAGGCTTCACTAATTATTATCGAAATGTATTCAAAATTTTTCTGTTCTTGTTCGCCTGTTAACTGATATGACAAAAAAGGGGGTAAAAATCAGTATTTCCAACCGGAAGCCTTAAAGGCTTTTGAAAGGCTTAAGCAATGTTTTGTCGCAGCCCTGGTGTTGGTTCAAGCTGACCACACCAAACCCTTCGTCGTTGAGGTAGATGCCTCCGAGTTTGGGGTAGGGGCAGTCCTATCTCAGGGATAAGCTGCTCTGACTAATCTCCACCCGTGCGCCTTTTTTGCCGTAAATTCTCCCCTGCGGACAGGAATTATGATGTTGGGCACCGGGAATTGCTGGTGAAGTGGTCCTTCGAGGAATGGCACCACTTCCTCGAGGGAGCCCAGCACCAAGTCACGGTCTTAACTGATCATAAGAACCTTACCTTTTTAGAGAAAGCTAAAAGGTTGAACCCTCGCCAGGCACGTTGGTCAGTGTTCTTCCCTCGCTTTAACTTTGTTGTTACCTATAGACCGGGTTCTAAGAATGTTAAAGCTGACACGTTGTCGAGAAGTTTCTGTGCCAGTCACTCACCTGGGATGATCCAGTGTCCATTTTACCTAAAGAAACGGTTTCATGTCAGTTTTCGGAATCCCACACTTAGGGCAAGCTATCAATCTTCCAGGGACCATCGATGGAGGGGTATATTGAAGCCACAGATTGCCCTATGGATGAACCTGAAATATGATTCTTTCCATTTTTCACTGGAAATTATTTTGTTAATTATGTTCCAACCTCCCAGAACTATGTTATGTATTTCCGGGCAGTGGAACTCTCTCCCAATGTTTAAAGAGCAACCCTTCTCCAGATTGGATTACCGGGTCTCTGAGAGTTTTATATAAAGATGACAATGTATGTTTAAGGTCAGGATCGGAGATAAAACTATCTATTGTGGAGTCTTTTAGAATCACTTGAATGTTCTGCGCCCTGGATTTTACAAAGCTTGTAGCTTGGCCGAATGACAGGAAATGTGTGCAGGGAACGTCATGTAAATTTCTAAATTGCTGGAAGTTCAGAATCTTATCTAATTTCGGGTCTCCTAGATGTCAGACCTCCAGAATTCCTTTCCTGTACCACATTCTAAACTGCTCATTACTTAGGCCCTGGGGAAACTCTGGATGCCCACATAGTGGCATACATTTGCTTACTGACCAGGAGAGTTTCCATATCTTCCTGATCGACTTCCAGGATGCAATGATATCTTGGAATAGCAGATTCCTTTTTATCTTTTGTATCTGTGGTGGGAAGTTTAAATGGTAAATGGATTCTTGGGTGCGCCCTATTTTTATCCCTAGGTATGTGATATATTCACCTGCTATCATTACCAACTTTTCAAGCTTCCCACCTGCAGAGGACTCCTGCTTCTTTTCTATTAATAATAATTCTGATTTTGATTCATTTATTTTAAAACCTGAGCATCTCGAGAAAAACCCCAAAGTTGTTTAAACAAGTGCTCCATATCTCTTTCAGGATTTGCCATATAAAATATGACATCGTCAGCAAACATTGAGAGCTTTAACTCTCTCTCCCCTACTGAGATTCCCTCAAAAATGGGGTTAGAAAGGAGGAATTGGGCAAAGGGCTCCACAGCCAGGTTAATCAGGAGCGGCGAGAGTGGGCATCCCTGTCTTGTCCTTCGCTGAAGGGCAAAGGTTTGAGATACGAAACCTGGGATCCACACTCTCGCTTGGGAATTGGTGTAGAGGACCGATAGGAAGGTTCTGAATGGGCCTGTCAACTTTATTTTATCCAACACTAGCTTCAGCCACCCCTAATCTACAGAATTGAAAGCCGATTTTAATTGATTGGATGATACCAATTTTCTGGGGCAGGTAGGAATAGAAATGTTAACAGGGTGTTTTTTTGAGCCTTCATTACACTTCCAGCTGTTATGGTAAGCAGTTGGCACTCCGCAATCTCACTGAATGGATGGTTATTGGGTAGAGCATATTTAGATGCTGCGGCTGCAACCAATGTGGCATCTAAAAGGTTGAAAAGCAGGACATTCCTTGCTGTTTGAGGTGGGTTTCAGCTGTAATTAGCAGCCAGCACCCACCGCTTATATAGCTGACTTAAAGAGTAGGCCTGTTACATAGGTCCTTTCTGACAACAGGACGTACCTATACATCCATTATGGGTAAGGGGTTAAATAATAAATTTTCCTGCCATGGCCACTGCTGGGAGAAGGGGGTGTATTACTTGTTAGAAGCATGAGGCTTTTATTAACAGGAATAATTCTCTAAGCTCCTGCACATAGAATAAAATTAAATATTTTATTTCTTCAAATCCATAATTACATGGATATGGTAGGACAAAACATCATGCTTACAGACAGGGGTGTAACTTTGGTTCAAAAAGTGGGGGGGACCAATTTGCCCTCTCATCCCCTATCTTCCTATCCCTCCCTCCCTCTCGTCTACCCTTTCACTTGCCCACCTCGTCTACCATTTCACTTGCCCACCTTTCCCTTCTCTCCCCTCCTCTCCCTGCAGTGAAGAGACCCCCTCTAACCCAGCTAGGCGGTCTGAGGGAGTGCTGTGAGCTCCCCCAGCAGGTCCGGGGAGAGTCCTTATGGCAATCACTTTTGGTGCAATCCGTAAGGTTATGAATGACTCTCTAATTATTGAAGTTTAGAGCCGGACTGGGATTAATAAGCCGAACCAGCCCACCTACAATATTACCCCGTCTACATGGAAATAAAAAATGTTGTGCAATGTAGCAAATTTCGCTTAATCCCTCCCATCCCCATCATTGATCCATTAAATTTGTTATTCACACAACAGAATGACGAAAATAAAAGAACCCAAACTCACTGTACTCCTAGGAATCACTTATGTCACATGCTGTACCCCAAAATGTATTTTATTGCATACCATACACCAGAAATAACATCACTCACTGCACCCCAGAAATGAATTATATTACACATGGGAGCCACAGAAATTACATCACTGTACCCCAGCGATTACATTACACACTGTACCCCAGAGATTACATTGCACACCATACCCCAGAGATTACATTACACACTGTACCCCAGAGATTACTACATTACACACCATACACCAGATATTACATTACTCACTGTACCCTAGAGATTACTTTACACTGTACCCCAGATATTAGTTTACACACCGTACAACAGAGATTATATTACACCATACCCCAGAGATTATTACATTACACACTGTACCCCAGCAATTACATTACACACTGTACAACAGAGATTATATTACACCATAACCCAGAGATTATTACATTACATACTGAACCCCAGAGACTAACTACATAAGACAAGGTACCCCAGAAATCGTGTGTGTATATATAAATATCTTGAACACAGACACACTACACACTTAGGGTGTGTTCAAATGACGCAATTTGGAAGAACTGCTTATTTTATTTATTGTATTGAGTTTTAAATTGGTCTTGCTTGATTGTTTTTTGTATACATTTGAAAGTTTGAAAATTTTGCAAAAAAAGATAAAATAAAAATGTGCAATGGGGGTTGACTCATTTTGATTACAATTGTATGTTCAAGAACATCATGGTTGCTGCTGCCTGGATTGACATAACCAAGGCTAGTCTTCACCTATGAAGTTAGGGAGCAACATATTTTCATTGTGGGCACTAGATGTACAGCAAAGACCCTGGTGGGTCTGGGGGTGTTTCTAAGTGCTATACTCATTTTTATTTTCTTGGTCGGTATCAACATTTTGTGGGAAATGCGCTTAATAAAACAATGCACTACACTGTTAAACCATGTGTGGATCAATAAAGTCTCTATTTTACCTTTCAAACATATGCAAGGATATTGAGGTGTGCATAAAAATATACCATTCACTTGGCTGGACTCCTTTGTGGATCCAGATGGCAGATATATTTATATACTCACCAATATAAAAAATATAAAACTAGAACAGCCAACTCACCTGTCGCTGAGGTTGCACAGAGGTTTGGAAGCTCCAACAAGGTTAGTGATGAAAAAGCTATATAATCCAGCATCCTTATATAATCATCACTATTCCATACATAAAAGAGCAGTGAACAGACCAAAATTTGCTTACACATTTCAGTCACGAATTCCCTAAATCATAGCATAATTGACTACACAAGTATAGTTGGTTTAAAAAGTGCAATATCCAAAAAGAAAAGAACAGTTTAAAGGCTCTAATATCTTAATACATATCACATGTTTAAATATAATATAAGAACAATCCTTAATGTTTAAAATGGAGAATAAGGTTCGTACGTTTGTTCAAACCAAATGGGGCATAGGATTTTGACACGAAGATCCAATATGCTTTGCGATTGGAAAGCTTCTGTACATGTTTTCCCCCTCTCACAGGGAGAGTAACTCGTTCTATGCCTTGGGCTGTTAAGGAAGAATTGTCACGTGAATGAGCTGAGATACAGATAACCGAAACTGAGAAAACTGTCGGATGGTAACACAATGTACATCAGACAGATGACGTCGAGCTCTAACTTTCAGCTGACAAGACGTACTGTCAATATATTGAACCTGACATGCATCACAGGTAATCAGATACACTATGAGCATTGTGCTACAGTTGATGTAACATTTAATATTATAGGTAATGTTGATTAATATTGAAGTAAATTGTAGAGATATGAATAAATCTACCACATATACATCTTGAATGCACACATTTAAAACAACCAGGATGCATAAACCAGGTGGGTTTGCTTGTATGTATTGAGGGAATGATGCAGATAAAATATTGCCAAAGTAGGGGCCTTTCTTGAAATGCATTTACATCCCTGTTGAAGGACCTAATAGTACAGTGCTTCATTATACAATACTAATGAATATTTATAGAAGATACTGGATATATCTTTAAATCCTGCTGAAAATGTTGTAGAAAAAAATAAAGAGTGTTAAAAGCGTTTTCTCACAGGGCTGTTTCATTGAGTCACAAGCAGTTTCACACTCACTCTGTCTCCTCAGGCTGTGGCTGCAGTTCTATAGCAGTGATTAGCATATATAGCGTCTCTGTGAGGGCATGTTCACACGGCTTATTTGGCCGAGGTTTTGGATGAGGTTTTCGGAGTGTTTCCTCGTCCAAAATGCCCCCAGTTTCTTTAATTGATTCTTATGTAAAACCTGATTGTAGTTCACACACGACAAGGTTTTTACATGCTTCTTTGGAAGCACTGAAAAAAAAGTGTCATGTAAATTCTTGAAGCGTGTTTTAGGTGCGGTTTTGGGCACGGTTTTCAGTGAGGTTTTTGGCGCGGTTTTGGTGCATTTTTGGTGCGGTTTTGGGCGTGTTTTTTTGCCTTGGCCATTTGTATGGGTGAAAACCTCATTGAAAACCTGATCCAAAACCTCGCATAGAAATGCCTCTAAAACCTCTTCTGAAGAAGCGTGTTTCAGGCGAGGTTTTGGGTGAGGTTTTGGGAGCGGAAACGCTCCGAAAACCTAATCAAAAACCATGTCCAAATAAGCCATGTGAACATGGCCTAAGTAGCTGAGTCATTACAATAACAAGTACAGAAGATGTTATCTCTTCAGTAAAACGAAAGGCACATTTGCTGTGAGGACTGAAAACAATTGCTTATCTGTAATTTTGTTAATTAGTTTGCTCCATGAGCTCTGTCCATCCATGGCGACATCACTCCCGGCTAGTGTTGAGTGATTATTATCGACAAAGTTGAAATCATAACGGTTTTTATGGTGATTTGATTGTTTCGATCACGCAATAATTTAGGTGAAAATCTGCGCATAATCTATTAACATCGCGCCATTTTCAGCGCTTCCTGTCATTTTGGCGGCCAGCAAATCAGCTTAGAGAATAGAGCAGGGTGAGCTGGGTGTGCGACGTCATGACTGGGATGTGTATGGTTGCGATTGGCTGGAAAAATCACATGACCTCGTTTTACATAGAACAGCCCTTCCTGTTCATGATCAGTGTGTGTCAGTGTCTCATAATAGCAGGACGTGTACTAGGTCTCTCTCAATACAGCTCAGCGAAACAGTTCTATTTGTTCACACAGACAGCTATGCTTTTAGCTGTGAACATTAGAACTTAGGTAGATTAGAGATTTGCAGATTTTAGTTACTTAGGCTGAGAATTTTAAAGGAGCATCTAGCGCTGTACAGTGACGGGAGGAGGGGGGGGGGCTGCGGGCGAACACAGACAGACAGGCTCTTTAAAGGAGAGTGGATATTGTGCAGCCCAGACTTTGTTTAGACCCTGCATTGGAATGGGTTTTTATTAACAGTTTTCTGGTGAAATATTACTTGTATGTTGTGCAGCCTGAACTTATATTAGGATACAGATCTTTTCTAGTAACTGCAGGTGTATTTGATAGGTGCAAAACTCAACTTTTATTATCCGTATACATTTCAGATAGGTGTTTTTTTCACTTTGGCGCAGGCCAGCTTTGTTCATAGAGGCACCTTGCACTTAAATTTGAATACAGCAATTTTGTAGTCACTGCCGGTGTATTTGATAGGTGCAAAAAATACCTTTTATTATCCGTATACATTTTAGATAGGTGTTTTTTTTCACTTTGGCGCAGGCCAGCTTTGTTCATAGAGGCACCTTTTAATCTGGGGGTCATGCAGGTTTGTGGCTCATGCTGTGACCCAGGACAGGTATAGTCAATATCCAGTTCAACTAAACTGGTGGTTCAAAGACTCCTTTTCCCAGCACTTTTGAATCTATGGGTCAGACAGGTTTAATGGTCATACTGCGGTACAGGACAGATATAGGTAATGTCCAGTTCAACTAAAAAGGTTGATTAAAAGACCTTTTTGCAGCATTTTTTAAATCTGGGGTCATGCAGGTTTGGGGCTCATGCTGTGGCCCAGGACAGGTATAGTCAATGTCCAGTTCAACTAAAATGGTGGTTGAAAGACTCCTTTTTCCGGCACTTTTTAAATGTGGGGGTCATGCAGGTTTGGGGCTCATGCTGTGGCCCAGGACAGGTATAGTCAATGTCCAGTTCAACTAAAATGGTGGTTCAAAGACTCCTTTTTCTTGCACTTTTTAATCTGTGGGTCAGACAGGTTTAATGGTCATACTGTGGTACAGAACAGGTATAGTCAATGTCCAGTTCAACTAAAATGGTGGTTCAAAGACTCCTTTTCCCAGCACTTTTTAATCTGTGGGTCAGACAGGTTTAATGGTCATACTGCGGTACAGGACAGATATAGTTAATGTCCAGTTCAACTAAAATGGTGGTTAAAAGACTCCTTTTTGCGGCACTTTTTAAATCTGGGGGTCATGCAGGTTTGGGGCTCATGCTGTGGCCCAGGACAGGTATAGTCAATGTCCAGTTCAACTAAAATGGTGGTTCAAAGACTCCTTTTTCCGGCACTTTTTAATCTGGGGTCATGCAGATTTGGGGCTCATGCTGCATTCCAGGACAGGGATATTCAATGTCCAGTTCAAGTAAAAAGTATGGTTCAAATCATACTGCCTTCTGGCACTTTTTAATTTGTGAGTCATGCAGGTTTAAGGGTCATGCTGTGGTGCAAGATAGGGATAGTGAATGGCCTGTGACTTTTTTTCTGTGGCTTTTATAACCTAAGTGTGTTGCCCAAGATGTAGCACGTATCCATTTGACTGTTGTGGATGTTAATTCCAGCTTCTCCAGCCCTATTTGGGTGTAAGAATGAAGGTGTCGTTGCTCTCCCATAGACTTTAATGGTCATCGGCGATAATCTATTATCGACTATCAGAAATCGTCTTGATAATTGCCGAAATCGACTATCGACCCGATGACGATAGTCGACGTAATCGCTGATCACTAGTGTTGAGCGATTATTATCGACAAAGTTGAAATCGGCACAGTTTTTATGTTGATCAAAATTTTAGATCATGCGATAATTTAGGTTAAAATCTGTGCATCATCTATTAAGATCGCGCCATTTTCGGCGCTTCCTGTCATTTTGGCGGCCAGCAAATCAGCTTACAGAATAGAGCAGGGTGAGATGGGTGTGCGACGTCATGACTGGGATGTGTATGGTTGCGATTGCTGGAAAAATCACATGACCTCGTTTACATAGAACAGCGTTTTCCTTTTTTCAGCCTCAGTGTCTCTCAGCGTCTCATAGGGATAGGACCTGCGCTCTGCCTGTGGCCAAACAGCTCAGCGAAATTATTCTATTCCTCCACAGAGAAAGCTCTACTGTTAGCTATGATCCTTACAACTTAGTTAGATTAGAGATTGGAAGATTTTATATAGTTAGGTAGAGAATTTTAAAGGAGCATCTACCGCTGTAAAGTCCCGAGGGGGAGCGGGAGGGGGCGGGGGGCCCGCAGGCGAACACAGACAAGCTATATAAAGAATACTGGATAAAGTTCACCAAGACTTAGTGTAGACATGCACTGCAATAGCTTTATTATTAACAGTTTTCTATTGAAATATTTCCTGGAAAATTGGGCAGCCTGAACTTATATTTTAGGATACACATCTTTTCTAGTAACTGCAGGTGTCTTTGTTAGGTGCAAAACTCCATTTTTAATTATCAGTATAACATTTCAGATAGGTGTTCATTTTCAATTTTGCCCATTCCCCCTTTGTTGAAAATATCCACCTTGCAGTTAAATTAGAATCCAGCAATTTTGTAGTCAGCACAGGTCAATAGGTGCCAAAAATACCTTGTATTATCCGAATAAATTTCAGATACGTGTTTTTTCACTTGGCGCACTACAGCTTTGTTCATTGAGACACCTGCACTTAAATGTGAATACAACAATTTTGTATTCACCCACAGGTGAATTGAAAGTTGCCAAAAATACCTTTTATTATCCTAATACATTTCAGTTACGTGTTTTTTCACTTTGGCGCACTACAGCTTTGTTTATTGAGGCACCTTGCACTTAAATGTGAATACAGCAATTTTGTAGTCACCACAGGTGAATTGATAGGTGCCAAAAAATACCTTTTATTATCCGAATACATTAAAGATACGTGTTTTTTTGCACTTTTGCCCAGTCCAGATTTGTTGATAGAGCCACCTTGCAGTTAAATTTGAATCCAGCAATTGTGTAGTTACCACAGGTGAATTGATAGGTGCCAAAAAATACCTTTTATTATCTGAATACATTACAGATACGTGTTTTTTGCACTTTTGCTCAGTCCAGATTTTTTTATAGAGCCACCTTGCATTTAAATTTGATTCCAGCAATTGTGTAGTTACCACAGGTGAATTGATAGATGCCAAAAAATACCTTTTATTATCCAAATACATTACAGTTACGTGTTTTTTTTTACTTTGGTGCACTACAGATTTGTTCATTGAGGCACCTTGCACTTAAATGTGAATACAGCAATTTTGTAGTCACCACAGGTAAATTGATAGGTGCCAAAAAATACCTTTTATTATCCGAATACATTACAGATACGTGTTTTTGCACTTTTGCCCAGTCCAGATTTGTTGATAGAGCCACCTTGCAGTTAAATATTAATCCAGAATTGTGTAGTTACCACAGGTGAATTGATAGGTGCCAAATTATACCTTTTATTATCCAATACATAACAGATACGTGTTTTTGCACTTTTGCCCAGTCCAATTTGTTGATAGAGCCACCTTGCAGTTAAATTTGAATCCAGCAATTGTGTAGTTACCACAGGTGAATTGATAGGTGCCAAAAAATACCTTTTAATATCCGAATACATTACAGATACGTGTTTTTTGACTTTGGTGCACTACAGCTTTGTTCATTGAGGCACCTTGCACTTAAATGTGAATACAGCAATTTTGTAGTCACCACAGGTGAATTGATAGGTGCCAATAAATACCTTTTATTATCCGAATACATTACAGATACGTGTTTTTTGCACTTTTGCCCAGTCCAGATTTGTTGATAGAGCCACCTTGCAGTTAAATTTGAATCCAGCAATTGTGTAGTTACCACAGGTGAATTGATAGGTGCCAAAAAATACCTTTTATTTTCCGAATACATTACAGATACGTGTTTTTTGCACTTTTGCCCAGTCCAGATTTGTTGATAGAGCCACCTTGCAGTTAAATTTGAATCCAGCAATTGTGTAGTTACCACAGGTGAATTGATAGGTGCCAAAAATACCTTTTATTATCCAAATACATTACAGATACGTGTTTTTTTCACTTTGGCGCACTACAGCTTTGTTCATTGAGGCACCTTGCACTTAAATGTGAATACAGCAATTTTGTAGTCACCACAGGTGAATTGAAAGGTGCCAAAAATACCTTGTATTATCCGAATAAATTTCAGATACGTGTTTTTTCACTTTGGCGCACTACAGCTTTGTTCATTGAGGCACCTTGCACTTAAATGTGAATACAGCAATTTTGTAGTCACCACAGGTGAATTGAAAGGTGCCAAAAATACCTTGTATTATCCAAATACATTTCAGATACGTGTTTTTTCACTTTGGCGCACTACAGCTTTGTTCATTGAGGCACCTTGCACTTAAATGTGAATACAGCAATTTTGTAGTCACCACAGGTGAATTGAAAGGTGCCAAAAATACCTTGTATTATCCGAATAAATTTGAGATACGGGTTTTTTCACTTTGGCGTACTACAGCTTTGTTCATTGAGGCACCTTGCACTTAAATGTGAATATAGCAATTTTGTAGTCACCACAGGTGAATTGAAAGGTGCCAAAAATATCTTGTATTATCCGAATACATTTCAGATACGTGTTTTTTCACTTTGGCGCAGGCCAACTTTGTTGATAGATCTACTTTGCAGTTAAATGTGAATACAGCAATTTTGTTTTGATTTGAGGGATTTGAGAATAGCTGTGATTTGCCGTCTTTTAATAAGAGACTTTCCAAAACTCTTCCATATCTTCTCAAATTTTTATATTTCTGAACATGGAGCGAAATGCAGGTGGTAAGCGAGCAAAGAGGGGGGTAGGACATGGAGGTAGAGGTACGAGAGAAGGTGCTCCTTCCAGTGCTGGCGACAACACGCATGCCAACGGATCTTCGGTTGCAGGACCGTCAGGCATGTCATCGCTGGGTCAGGGCCCTGTGAATCTCAGTAACGAACAGCGTCGCCAATCTGTCCTTCAGTGGTTAATGCAACCTGCATCCAGCAGTCTTACCTCCTCGTCCTCCCAGTCACGGCCAAAAATGTCGTCATCAGCATCATCAGCATCCGTCCAACATGAAGCAGCCCAAATGTCAACTCGTGTACCCACCACTGTGGATTATCCATTTTCTGAAGACCTCTTTGATGACAAAATGCGGTTGGGGTCAGAAGGCATGTCAAAAGATCAAGAGGCCAAAGATGATGATTTTCTCTGCTCTGACGCCCAGTTACTGATGCCATCAGAGGAGGAGAAGGAAGCCGGTCAATCGGCAAAAATCCCGGGCGGTCGGCAACGCCTTGCAGTCCCTCTTGCTTGTAGCCCGCAGCTCCTGGATGCAGAATGTCAGGACGACCAAGTCACCTGTGTTGATGATGATGATGATGACGACATTGTGGATCCAACGTGGTCTTTTCAGCAGAATTTGCTTACGAGCGCTTCATCGCTGGACGAGGAGGAAGACGATGGGGTAGTGTCAGTACGGGTTCCGCCTCAAAAAGGGAGAGGGCGGTCGCAGAAGTCCGCTGATATGATTCTGCCAGCCACGGTCAGCGCAAACCCCGCTCCTCGCTTATCGCCGTCAAAAAGGTCCAGGACCTCTCAAGCCTGGGCCTTCTTTGAGCAAGCCTCTGATTCACCCAGTGATTTCATATGCCGCCTTTGCCGTAAACGCATAAGTAGAGGCAAGAACCTTAGGTGGTTAACCACCACCAACATGTCTAGTCACATGCAGCGAATGCATGAGTTGAAATGGAGACAACACTTGGCCAAAAAAGGCCAGACCGACGCCGGGCCTCCAACCACTGTCACACCCTCTGTCTCCGCCTCCTCCTCCTCCGCCACCACCAAGCGTTCCTCAGCTGCCCATGTCTCTCAGAGTCATGATCAGGGATCAGCCTCCACCGTCGCCCGAGTACCACCAGCACCACCAGAGACCCATCCTACCCCTTCTCCTTCCACCAGTTTGACGACCTGCATGCCGTACAGCGGCCAGTCTAGCAGCCAGCCTTCTGTCTTCCAGGTTTGGGAGCAGAAGAAACACTTTAACCCAAACCATCCCAAAGCCAAAAGCCTGAATGTCGGCATGCCAGGCTTTTGGCCTTGGAAATGTTGCCTTTCCGTCTGGTGGACACAGATGGGTTCCGCCACGTCATGGCCCTTGCCTGCCCCCAATACCAGATGCCGAGCAGGCATTTCTTTGCCAGAAAAGCCGTCTCTGCCCTGGCCAGCCACGTGTCATCTAAAATTTCAAGCGCGTTGTCTGCATCTGTGGCCGGAAAAGTCCATCTGACCACCGACACATGGACTAGTAAGCACGGCCAAGGCCGCTATATCTCTGTGACAGCTCACTGGGTGAGCTGGGTGGATGTCTCTGGGGGTGACGGTGGCTCTCAGGCTCGGCGCACGCTCTTCAAAACCGCAGGGATGGTGCAGGGCTCTTTCCCCAAAGGTCCTCTGGTGGCATCACGTGCCCAGAGAAACCAGGCCGTGTTGAAATTAATCTGTCTTGGAGACCGTCCACACACAGGTCAGGAGCTGTGGACGGCTCTCCGCAACGAGACCGAGCGCTGGCTGGGTGCCAAGAACCTTGTGCCAGGCAAGGTGGTGTGCGATAACGGGGGAAATCTGCTGGCCGCCCTTAAGATCGGTAGGCTGGAGCACATCCCTTGCCTGGCACATGTCATGAACCTTGTCGTCCAGAAATTTTTACAGAGCTACCCGGGTCTGGACTGCCTGCTGAGGAAGGCTCGAAGTCTAAGTTAGCAATTCCGCCGTTCGCACCCTGCTTCGTCCCGCCTGGCTGCGTTGCAGCATCAGCTCGGCCTCCCCGTCAACCGTCTCATTGTTGACGTGGCAACACGCTGGAATTCCACCCTCCACATGCTCCAGCGATTGTGGCAGCAGCACAATGCTATTACACAGTACGAAGTGACACATGGCCTGACAAGCAGCGGTGCGGACCTCGGGGTGTTGAGCCACCGAGAGTGGAGGCAGGTGAAAGAGCTCTGCACCATCCTTGCCAGTTTTGAAGAAGCCACCAAAATGTTCGGTGCGGACGATGCCCTTGTCAGCATGAACTTTGCGGTGATCTTAGTTCTGGAATGATCGTTGGACACTCTGAAACAACAGGTCCCGCCAGCGACGGAGGAGGAGACGGACACAGATGCGGACAAAGAGCATTTCTCTCCGTCGAATCCACAATGCCCGAAAGTTTCTCAATTTTATCGGTATTAATTAGGCAGTGGTTCGGGGTCCAGGGCTAGTGCAAGGCGGAGCATCAGCTCTCAGGGTGCATAATCTCAGGCAAGTCAAGGCTGTGTTGAAGCTGTGCTGGAGGAAGCGGAGGAGGAGGAGGCATTCCTAGACACCGACGTTACCGACGTCCCTGCCTTGGAAAGAGGTTGGCGCGAATTTGAGACGGAGAAGGAAGATGAGGAAGATCAGTTTGCTAGTGCCCCTCGACCCAGAGGCTTGGGAAATCAAGGCTCCATCTTTCACATGAGTGCTTGGATGCTCCGTTTCCTTCAACATGATCCTCGCATTAAGGCCATCAAAATGAACAACAGTTACTGGGTGGCCACCCTCCTGGATCCCCGGTACAAAACAAAACTCAGCACTTTCCTTCCACCCATCCAAATAGAGAATAAAATGCAGGAAATGGAGACCTTGCTGATTGATCAACTGGAGACATCTGTTGCCTCTGCTTCACGTTCTTCAAATATCACGGTGGAACAACATCAGCGACGTGACAGCAGTAGAGTGCCAAGTAGCCGTAGTGGCAGCAGCAGCAGCAGCAGGCAAGGTGGCAGAAGCCTAATGGGTGACCTCTGGCAATCTTTGTTTACCACCTCACCAACACATGCAATGCAGGGCACACACCCAACACACAGAGAACAGCTTAAGATCATGGTGCACGACTATCTGCGTCTCAACACCGATGTTTTTGTATGTGTTCCAGACCCAATAGACTTCTGGGTATCCAAAATGAAGGAATGGCCCGAGCTCGCTCGCCACGCCATAGAGGTGTTGTCCTGCCCAGCAGCCAGCGTCATATCTGAGCGGACCTTCAGCACAGCTGGAGAATCATTACAGACAAACGCATCTGGCTTTCCACAGATAATGTGGATCGTTTGACTTTCATCAAGATGAATCAGGCATGGATCTCTGATGATGTTGTGGCCCCAATTGCCGAGGTCACCGATTAGTTGCCGGTCTACTTCACATTCCTCTTCCTATTCTCTTTTCCCAACAGTTCATTTTGCTGGTTTTGCTGTGAGGAGACTGTAAAAGACAGCAAGGTTTCATGACAACATCGTATTTCATTTACTCACTTTATCTTTAGAAGTTTTCGCATTGTCAATGGTTTTGAGGTCATGTTGCTGTGAGATACAGCTATAATTATGGTCCTTTGGAACAGAAATGTGGCTTCTAAGTGGCATTTCTCCATCACAATTATAAATAGTGGCTGAGAATTCATATTTATATTTTTTTGGGGTCATGTTGCTGTGAGATACAGCAATAATCATGGTCTTTTGGAACAGAAATGTGGCTTTTAAGTGGCATTTTTTTCCCTCACAATTTTTTAAATATGGCGAGAAACCCTATTTTTTATTTTTTTGGGGTCATGTTTTCTGTGAGATACAGCAATAATCATGGCCTTTGAAAAAAATGGGCTTCTAATGGCAATTCTCCCTCACAATTTTTTAACAGTGGCGAGAAGTCATTTTTTAAAATTTTTTTTTGGGCATGCTGCTTTAAATCGCAATACTACTCTAATAAAAAAAATGTTGTTTCTAACAACATTTTTTCTTCACAATTGTCCAAAGTGGCTCAAAGGGGCATGCTTTTGAAATTTTTTGGGGGGATTTTCTTTGAAAGCCTATACACAGTCCTATTAGAAAAAAATGTTGTTTCTAACAGACATTTGTTCTTTACAATTGTCCAAAGTGGCCAAGGGTCATCTTTAATTTTTGGGGCATTTTTGTGACAGGGAGCATACTAAGGGCCTATTAAAAAAAAATTTTTTTTCTAACGGACATTTGTTCTTCACAAATTGTCAAAAGTGGGTCAGGGTCATGTTTTTGAATTTTGGGGGATTTTGTGTGACATGCAATACTAAAGTCCCCATTATAAAATTTTTTTTGTTTCTAACAGACATTTGTTCCTCACAATTGTCAAAGGTTTATGGTCGTCAAAACAGGGAAAAGGTAGGACACTGTTAACGGGCACATATTTCAAAATATTTTTTTTTCAAACTTAACAGAGCATCAATCCCTTATTGAACAACCATTTTAATACAAATTAAAAAAAAAGAAAAAAAGACGTGGTGGGATTTCCCTCCCAAATTTTTAAAAAGGTTTTCTGAATTAAACTACTAAAAAACTTGATTACAAAAAGCTTGTAAAAAAAAAACCTCTGAAAATTTTACAAGGGGGTACAGGAAGACTTTTACCAAAGTAGGCTATTTTAGAGGGCATGGGGAAGGGAGCAAAAAAAAG
>JAODAL010064239.1:0-18831 GCA_025379985.1 Phyllomedusa bahiana
AGGGAAATTTGGAGCGGCAGCGAAACCATCTGAGAGGTGAACATGCCAAACATAACTTCAAGCACAGTGAAGTAACTATATGCTTTATGGTTTGTACCTGTGATTAGTATAAAGACCAGAGCAAGATGTCAAGTGATTTACTAGTGTCTATTCCCTAAAAATCTTGTTGGATATCATTATAGGTTCCTGGTTTGATGTTGGCCAAATGGAGATGTAGAATCTAATGGAACTTACCCTTTCTTTGCTCTATAAACTCTCAAGGGAATATGGTTTTTCCTTGGAGCAGTCCCAGGGTGCAGTACTTACATTGATCACCAAAAAAGAAACATGGCTCACCTATTGAGGCTAAACTCCATGAGCATGTGGAGCAGAAATTCGTGTCCTGCTTCTTCGTAGCTCCGGACCAGCCGCCGGCCAGGCGGAAATGCACAGAAGCAAAGAAAGGAAATCCGATGACGTATCCCAGCAGCGCTCGTTATAGCAAAGGAATCCAATGATCCAGTAGTAGTAACAGTGAGCAAGAGTCTAGGACTCGAAACGCGTCTATTTGTGACACCGCTGTGGGGTCTGTTGCCTTTGTGCTTTATGTTTTACCGGCTTCAATAAATTTCTGCTTTTACTACTACCGGATCGTTGGATTCCTTTGCTATACCGAATTTGCTGCTGGGATACGTCCTCGGATTTCCTCTTTTTGCTTCTGTACTCAGATTGATCACCAAATTAGCAGCAGGATTGTGTCATGATGTGATAAACCAGAGGGGAAATATACAGCGTGGAAAATTAGCAGAGGGACCTTGCGTGCCCTGCAGAATTTTAATCCATGAAGACGTAGTGTCTTACAAATTGTAATGGTTGATACTGTGGTCCCAGCTCTATTTAGGTCACTGACCAGGTCCTCCCATGTAATTCTGGGCTGATTCCTGACCTTTCTCAGAATCATCCTTACCTCACAAGGCAAGATCTTGCATGGAGCCCAAGACCAAGGAAAATTGACAGTCATCTTGTGTTTCTTTAATTTTCTAATAATTGCGCTAACAGTTGTCGCTTTCTTACCAAGCTGCTTGCCTATTGTCCTGTTGCCCATCACAACATTGTGCAGGTCTACAATTTTGTCCCTGGTGTCTTTAGACAGCATTTTGGTCTTGGCCATGGTGGAGAGGTTGAAGTGTGATTGATTGATTGAGTGTGTGGACAAGTGTATTTTATACAGGTAACGAGTTCAAACAAGTGCAATTAATACAAGTAATGAGTGCAAAGTAGGAGGGCTTCTTAAATAAAAACTAACAGGTCTGTGAGAGACAGAATTCGTGCTGGTTGGTAGGTGATCAAATACTTATTTCAAGCAATAAAATGCAAATTAATTATTTAAAAATCATACAATGTGATTTTCTGGATTTTTTTAAGATTATGTCTCACAGTTGAAGTGTATCTACAATAAAAATTACAGACCTCTCCATTCTTTGTAAGTGCAAAATCGCCAGTGTATCAAATACTTATGTTCTCCACTATACCTTGATGGATATAAGTTAACCATATTAGACAGAAATTACCTTAGATCATAAGAAAGGATATCCAGTCAGATCTTTTATTTTAAAAGCTGCCACTGCAAGAGGTCAGCAAAGCGGGATGATCTTCATGGTGGCCCAACAGAGCCTATGGTGTGTGAACAGAGCCAACATCTGTAAGCAGGAGAACAGTACTGGATCCAGACAAGTAAACAGCAGCCCCTCTACTAAGAGCTTCTGGGAGTCCTGAGGGAATACTTTGAGTAAAATTGTTTAGTAAGTTATAGAAGATGAACATCCTCCTTTACAATCCAAATTCTCTTCTCAGGACCATATCCTTCCTAGTCTATTAGGTAATAAAGTTTTACACGTAGATGCTTACAGTCAAATTCTGTTTGCCTTCAGTCAGAAGAAGATTTGAGAGTAGAAGGAAATTGACTTAAAATCACAGAAAGGATCAGTACTTTTGTTTTCGGCAGCCCACCTGTTCTAAAAGTGTGTGAGTGACTAATAGGCTGCAGTATACATGGTGTATAACAGCTACTTGTGTGATTAGTACCTTATTAACCTTTTAGTGCATCGGGACGTACCAGTACATCCATGCGGCACTAAAGAAGTATGAAGTAGGCTCAATGCCAGCAGTCGCCTCTAGCTGTCATGACTGGTTATTGCTCCGATCCTGGCTATTTAACCACTTATACACCTTGGTAAAACACAACAGCGGCTTCAAATTGGTTAAAATATGGGGCCATGGCCCGTTGTGGCCCCCTGAACAGCCCTGACATGACCTCCATTCAGTTACTATGGTATCCAGAGGCCCAATAAAGGCCTTCGTAGTTGCTATGTTTGTACTCTGATTACACCCTGAGAGATCAATGTAATTACTATGTGAGTACTGCAGTATATAGTACAAGCGATCACATGCTGAAATTTCCTAAGGAGAGCTAAAATTCACTGTAAAAAAATAAAAAAAAATTCAAAAAAATATCCACCCCTCAAAAAAAAGCTACCGTAAAAGTCCGATCTAATACAATATCATGTTATTTATCCCACATAGTAAATGGTGTAAAAATTAAAAAAAATGAATGACAGAATTATGTTTTTTTGAGTCTTATTGCCTCCCAATTCAATAAAAAGTGATCAAAATTGCATATACTTCAACTTAGTACTAATAAAATACTAAAACTTCTCCTGTAAAAAAAATGAGCCATTACACAGCTCTCCTGGAGGAAAAATTAAAAAAGTTATTGGTCTCAGAAAATTAGCATGCAATGACTTTTATTTAAAAAAAGTTTATTTCTTAAAAGTAGTAAAACATAACAAAACCATATGTATTTGGTATCACCAAAGTTATACTGACCTGCAGAATAAAAGATAATGTAATTTATTTTACTTTTTGAAATCTACAAAAACACTTCCCTCAAACAAAAACAATTTCCAGTTCCATGCCACAAAGAAACGAAAACCTAAAATCCACCACCTAAAATGGGTCAGACAGTAAGGGCTGAACACACGTCGGGACTGTGTTTCTCTTCAGGTTGTGGCAACGGCTGACACACGGGGTAAGACTATCCTATTTCTTATACTGTTGGGATTATACATTGTTTGGTACCATTTAAGATACAAAATATTAGGAAGTTGCTATACATTTTTATATTTTGGGCTATTCATAATATTTATTCTATATTCCTGACTTTTTCTTTTCAATTATTATATCTATTGTACCTTTTTATACTGACTGATATGTTTATTTATTTTGGATGTCTTTTATATTTGCACTTGTGAAATACTGAACATATATTTCCCCTATGTGTTTTGGTTTTTCCACCCCATTCCCAGTGTTAAATGAATGTGCTTTTGTTTTCACTGGGAATTTAAATTTTGAATTCAGAATACAAGTTGATCAAATCTTTAAGCTAGTGTTGGTGCTTTGCGCTGATTTTTGAAGATATTATAATAAGAAGCAGCCACCCTCTCATAAGCAGTAGGGGTACGAGTGGCTGCTCTATAGAATTTTGAACCCACGCAACTTTCGGCATTTAACATTTTGTATAGAGAACTTGAAAAGACAGTAGAAATGTGGAAACAGTTAAAGGGGTTTTGCCACGGTGTAATGTTGACGTGGGATCCTCCAAAATGGGTTTTTAATCACTTTTCCTAAATATTTGTGATTACAAAAATTGCAGCCTAGAGAGCTACAGGTTGCCTTTACCTGCCCTTAGTTACTTAAAAGCTTCTATTGATACAACCTGACAAGAGCTGCTGGCCGGGCTTGCCAGAGCTCACAGTCTTATCTGATGAAAGGGAGCTGAAGAAGCTTTTCAAGGCCACCGGTAGAAATATGTTGCTTTTTTGTATACAGAATCCACTAGTGAGTGTGATTTCTCGATAGATCCCTGCCTTTATCTGATTACAGAGAACATGAAGAAGCTTTCAAGCTGCTGTGGAGAAAAGGTGTTTGTCTTTTGTATAACAGAATCCACTAGTTGACGTTTTGATTATTTGATGGAACATTTCACATGATCCTTATGCCGGCTCTGTGGCTGGTGGCTGTGTCGTCTTGCTCTCTCAGCCCTGCGGGCTTGTTACAATTGCTTCCTTAGCAGATAAGGCCCCCCCACTTCCCCTGCAAACCCTTTAAGTAAAAAAAAAAAAATTCCGAAAGAAGGGGGTACCTTAAGATGACTGGTAACTGGATTGATAAGTTTGAGTACAGGCAGTCCCTGGGTTACGAACGGGATAGGGACTGTAGGTTTGCTCTTAAGTTGAATTTATATATTTATTACATGTAACTCCAGCACAAAAGGTTTATTTTTAGTTTTGGAAAGTGCAGGGAAGAGTTTTTACATTTGTTTTGCGTTCGTGCCTTGTTAAGAAGATTTCACCTCATTTTCACCTCATGTGCTGCTGCGAAATGCTGGAAATTGTCATTCCACAGCTACTCTCTGCTGTGCAACATGCCCCATAAGTCTCCGTTTGTAACTAGGGGACAGATGTAAGTCGGAACGGCGAAAGTCGGGGACTGCCTGTATTTGGAATGATCCAATAAAGCATGGAGGAAGTTTTTAGGATGGAAATCTAAGCATGATATATCTGTTGGGACTTCTCAGTAACTATTATAGCTATAGGTTTTAATGTCTGTAGGACCTTCGTTGCTTTAGCAGCAGAGAATTGCAAGTTTTCTGTCTACATCTTCCAAAAAATTTCTACAGACAACCATGACTGCTGGTTCCTGTGGGTCCACTACAAGTGAAGAAAAATGAAAGAATATTGAACATAGATAGATGGCTTATAAAGGGAGAATTTACCAGATGTTTGTAACTGATACTTGATGCTGATGGCAAAGTTAGGGCAGTACTGCAGATCTAACCAATTACCCTGAAGGACATTGGCATAATACAAGAACCTGCACAAGGACCTGATTACGCCCTGCTCCATTGCTCCAATTACTCTGACGTTGATGATAAAAGAGCAATCACAAGAAACGTGGAAAAGTTCTACATAAATTCCCAAATTTTGAAATGAACTTGTAGTTTCACGATCAGTGGCAATAAGTATCATGGTACATAGTACAGAAGAGTCTCTTGAAGTATGGCTAGGCTGTTTGGGGCTGAGGGGATTTGAGGCAACAGAATGAGGTAAGCCATTTTAGAAAATAGTCCATGCTCATCCAGTATGGTGGAAACCCTTGAGATGCATTCACATCAATGACAAAATCCTATGGAAATCCTAGTCAAGTCAAGTAGGAGAACAGTCAGAACAGAAAAAAAACAGAGGTGCTTGCCAGGGTGGTTAAAACAAGCACTATTACTGTAACTTATAAAGGGTTGTCTCCACTACATCATTTCCATATTACCTCAGTCCTGTTTTGTCCTTGATTTCATTTTAATTCAGGGACGTGGTATTTACTGGCTTCCTACTAGGCTGCAGTAGAAGCCAGGTCTGTAGCTATAGCAACCAGTCCTGGGCAGCCTATCATGAAGAGTAAGACAGGTCCTGGTATCTATAGTGAACAAACGTCAATAGATCAAAATATAATAAAATATGTAGTAAACCAAAAAACCTAGCCAACACCAATATAAAGATACTATCAAAATATCAAAATACAAAAATACAAACTTTTATTAATTCCAAAATATATAACTAAAAACCACAAGAATACATAGGACAAAATACATATAGCTAAAAAAATGGAGGTGCCACAACTATACAACCCCACACTAGGAGATAAACATAAGGGGCCTCTCCTGGGTGTGTAGGCGCTCTATTATGGTGATTATATGGATGACATATCATTGATTTTTGTAATATTTATATGTGTATTTTTTTGCGTATATACTATTTATTTATTTAATATGATTTATGACCTTATGTAGACCACCTAGTGTGGGGTTTTTATCTTTGTGGCAACCACCATTGTAAGCTATAGTGTTATTATGTCTATGAATACTTGTGGTTTTTAGTATATATTTTGGAATTAATAAACGTTTGAATTTAGGTATTCTTTGATATTTTGGTAGTATCTGTAGCTATATGGCCTGAGGAGCTGAATGCAGCCCATACAAGAGGAGATAACTCAGAATAGGTAGGACACTGTTAATGAATATATATTATAAAGATAACTTGTATTTGCAAGATCTTTAAACATAAAAAGGAATCCTTGTAGTGATACGAGCCCCTTAATAACAGAAAAGGAAAACACTACAATAAGTGGCAATATATATAGGTATGATAATAATGCTACATATCAGAGACCTACATAGAAGTCCAAGAGTAGCAAAAAAACAACAACTTATCATTCCTTACAAAAAGCCAGCCCCGCCTAAACCTTGGGGCCCTATACAGCTGTATGGCTGCTACACAAGAAGGCAAAAATAACAAAAAAATTATTTACAGTGCAGCTCACCAGCCTTCCTTTGATGAAGCTCACTCGATGGAGACATGGCTTGAGGGCAACCCTCCCCTGAAGAGATACGGCAGAAGAAAATGAAAACCAGCTTCAACAATGAGGGAAAGGAGCATAACAAAGGGTGATAGAAAATTTAAAACATTATCCTTTTTTTTATTGTAATCCATTAAAATTCCCATACACAAATTTGCACACCAAAGGGTATATTGCAGAGGCCGTTCGATATATGGTAAACCAGCATGGCTAACACTTTTCGGTTAAGCCTGCTTTACCCATGACAAGAGTAAGGTGTTTAAAGGGGTTTTGCTATGATGTAATGTTGACGTGGATCTCCAAAAAGGGTATTTATAATCACTTTTCTAAATCAATGTGATTACAAAAGTGAAGCCTGTGAGAGCTACAGCATTGCTCAGTCCCCCTTAGGTTCTTGAAAGGCGTTTAACATTAACACGACCCGAACACTGACAAGGGAGCTGATCTGCCTTTTTTGCACTTCTTATCTGATGGCAGGGAACATGAGGAGCTTGCAAGGGACTAGGGAGAAAGTGCAGTGTATGAGGCTCTGTTAGAGAATCCACTGTGTGTAATGTTATTATTTGCGTAAACATTGCAGGCTGCTCCCTTCTGTCCCGCTCTCTGCTCACCCCCTCCCTCCACCCCTGCAGCCGTTCAATGACTCAGCATGCTGTACTTCTCTCCTGATCAATAAGAGATAAGGAACTCACTTCGTGCAAAACCCCTTAAACCTGAAACGTGTCGCCATGCCGGTTCCATAAAAAGTACCTCCACTACAACATACCCTTTGCACGCTAAATTTACATCCATCCAGCTCATGCTAGAGCTGAGTATGAAAGATCACTGCATATAGATAAACATCATCTTGAGAGACGAGAGTGAGTGTATCCGCTTGTGACCCATTGAAACACCCTAGTGAGAAAACGCCCTTAAGGAAAAGAGTCATTAGAAATAAATATCTCTGTAGAGCATATACCGGCAAATTTTAGACAATAATAGAAAGAAAAACAAGTTGTTATGAAAAATGTCCCGATATACAGTAACTCAATGTGGATTAAGCTTTCTGGTCGAATAAGCGTGAAATCCAGTATGTTATGGTTAGTAAAGGAAATATAGCAATAGAATGTTGATGGTCCCAGTCACTCGAGGACTCTGTGGATAGTTGTTTCTAGAACTGTTTAAAGGTTTTCAGTTAGTCCCGGCTACCTACAGAGAGTTTTTGTTTCTCCAATATCTTTTTCTTGTGTAATCCGACTCATTACGGATCTTCCTCTTTTTTTGTTTACCTTCATGGTCTTGTCACGGTGGGCTTCAAAGAAATTTCAAGTTTAATACTCTTCCATACAGATTTTGAGTTGGTTCTTCTAGCCTTCGCGACATAGCATGCGAAGAATTCTTCAAGATCAAGAAATTAGTTTTTCTTCATGTCTTGTTCCTACTGTCCACCTTCACAACCATAGGGCATTATTGAAAATGCACGCAAATCGTGAAACAGAACCTTCGTCCAAATGATAAAAGGCCAGCACCCGTGGAGGTAAAATCTAATGTTTACAGCGATTAGGAACATTGACCAGCTGACATTTTTTGAGTAGACAACCTCCGAAATGCTTCAGCTGTTCTAATGTCCTACTCAACTGTATTTCAAATAACCATTGGATTTTATCTCCACATGTTGCTGGCCACTATCATTTGGATTGAAAGTCTGGTCCCACGATTATGTATGCAGCTATTACCGTGGTCCACAGGATTTTTGACGATGCACTCTGCATCCCGACATAAATGTGAGCGGCTACACACTTCTATTGCATTATTGAAAAATACCATAGTCACCTGTACAAGCTGGATTTTTGTAGTTAAAGGGATGTGCCAGGAATGCGCCTTATCTGCCTAAGAAGCCATTGTAAACAAGCCACGCTGAAGCTGAAGAGCGAGAGACACAGCCAGAGCACAGAGCCGTGCATAAGGGATCTGTGAAATGTTCACTCAAAATAATCAAACTACAACTGTGGATTCGTGTATACAAAAGACAGCACCTTTTCTTCATAGCAGCTTGAAAGCTTCTTCATGATAACAGACATCATATAAAGAACGGATGGATCTACTCTGATAATCACACTACAACTAGTTTATTCTAGGTATACAAAACACAACATATTTCTACCCGGTTGCCTTGAAAAGCTTCTTCAGCTCCCTTTCATCAGAGTAAAAGTTTTCTCGCGCAAGCCCGGCCACAGCTCATGTCAGATCCATCAAATAAAACTTTTAAGTAACTAAGGCAGGTAAGGCAGCCCTGTTCTTTCTCAGACTGCAATTTTTTTGTAATCACATATACTTAGAAAATGATTAAATATACCATTTTGGGAGGATCCCACGTCAACATTACATCGTGGCAAAACCCCTTTAAGGACACATTCAGCTGAATCTGAAGATTCTGTCCCAAGTTCGTTCATGGCTGTTTTTCTCCTAAGAGCATTTTTCGGTGGATCTCCTGACTGCTTGTCCTTCAGGTGATTAATTATTGAGCCTAGTAAAATGATGCTGTACTTTTACATCTATTTCTTTTCCATTAAGTGGGAAATTTCAACATTTCCCCTAGTTGTGCAATTCTGCCATTCTCAAAAGCAGTTTCACTGCAAATGGATCATATTTTGCCAAAAGAACAATTTCTTGACAGAAGAAAATGTTTTAGAGATGAAGACACCTAGAGAAATTTTTTTATTGACGTTTAGAAAAATACTATAAAGTAGTCTACAGCTTCTAGACAGAAATAGTTTTATTGTTGCGGTCCCTGTAAGGAACTATAGGCTCTTAATAAGCCCAATTTCAGATAGTTGAAAGGCTTGGAAGAGCAGAATTTGCCATCTGAAGAATTTCACTCCATTCTGAGTAAAAGCAGTGAGGTGAGACCAAGACTGATGAGCTTTTTGGATAATGTGTCAAAAAACATTTGCAAATCAAGGCAACTAAAACGAATGGGCCATTCTGAATAGCAGAGACCTTTTTCTAAATCCTTACAAAGACTCCCTGTGTAAAATTATATAACTGAGAAATGGAGGTTTCTGTTTTCTCAAATGTGCACTTCTCCACTGTAAGAGAGCAATTGTCTTGAAGTGGCGCCACAGCCCGTGGGGCAGGCTGGCGGGTGTGTCCATCTCCCTGCCTGCTCCCCAGCACCAGGGGCAAGCGGTTCCGCGGTCCGGGTATCGGGCCGTGCCATTGTCCCCCGGAGCACTTTCACTTACCTCACCGCGCTCCTGCAGTGCTTCGGGTTCGCACTCCTGCTGCCCGCCGGGCACGCGGTACTGCTGCTCAATTTAAAGAGACAGCGCGCCGGTGATTGGTCTCATCGGGTGCTGAGCCTATTTAAGCCTTGCCTCATCTCACTGCCGGATCTTTAGTGCCTCATAGCCGATCGAGAAAGCTTCCTTTGTGCCGTGATATGTCTCTCCCGTGTACCATACCGTTCAGCTTCTGCTTTGGACCACGAACCTCTGCCTCCTGCCCTGAACACCACCTGTCCCGACCTTCGACTCTGTCATACGATTATGTGCCACGCTCACCCTTGGCTTGCCATGCAAGCAAGTTCCGCCAGTGGAACGACCCGGTAGCCCACGCTGCATGCAAGCTCCATCCCGCTTTGCGGCGGGCTCTGTGAGAAAGCCCGGGTTTCTTCCTTAGACTCCGCTCCCTGTGTGTGCTTGCACCATCACTTGCGGTGGCCAGAAGGATCCACACTGCTACCGTGACACAATCCACGAAAATTTTTTTGATACAGAACTAAAACTGTGCAGACAATGGCAAGACTCTGTAAAAAATTGTCTCCCAAGATACCATCACTCAAAAGTCATATAATGTAATATAGCGTTCCCCAAAAAGAAGGATTCCCCACCAAGTAAACATAATTATGCAGTGAAAAATACCTATATAGAATATATAATATAAGTAATACCAAACCTGAATCAATGGCACAAAATGTAGATAACATCTGCAGAAAGATGGAAAAATGGAACACATAGTAATAAAAGAGCGTAAAACAATGGCAATGATACCATCACTCAAAATCCGTTTAAGATAGCATATATAGCCATAAATAGCATATATGTCCCAAGAGTGTTTTGCTTGTTGCTTCCGGTCCCGCATCCCTTCAGTCCACGACAAAGCCACAGAATGAAACACGCTTGGATTTTTATAGGCTATGTACGTCCATATATGCTATATTATATGAAGTTATTTGAGTAATAGGTTTTCTTGGACACAATTTTTTACAGTCATTTCCATTTGTATTTACACTATTTTTATTACCTGTTTTGATAACTTTAATTAACATTTAATTGTTACATTTCATTATTATGGTGGTCCTTATCATAGTGCGCAGTATAACTTTTTAGGCTTAGCAGCAGTATTGGATTATAATTAGACAAATATTGCTATTTCAGGGCTACATGGGATTTCTAGTTGATCCCCTTAACTTCAAGATGCTAAGAAAGATATGTTTTATCCCCTGGTCCCCTTACCTAATGCGTCCAGTCTTTTATCTAAAATGACCTGGTTGTAGAAGCCATTTCTGCTATATTCCTCATGTTGTGAATGTTAATTTTCTGATCAAAGGTTCAAGCCTGTATGTTCCAATGTGATCTTTGCTGGGTTTTAGCCTACTTTATTTTAGAAAAATGTTGAGATGTTACTTAGCACCATAGAAATGAACTAGTAATGTAACTATTTATTTCGATCTGACTTAAAATAAATTTGTTCATTGTCTCTCCATGTCTGTTTTTGTAAAATTGTGAAATTTTAATAATATTTTAGTTAAAGGGGTTTTTCTACATCATACTGTTTCCACAGAGCCACAACATCTTCACTCAACTTCCTGGTTAGGAGATTGTGGGGCTTCTATAGCAAATGCTTACATTTCATCTCTGCTGTATTGAGCTATTTCCGGTACATTGACATGACTGCCAGAGATTTATAACACAAGAAAACAGAGCTCTAAAGGTGAAAGTTTGCGAAGATTAGACTCTGCAGGGAGTGTCTCACATGTCAAAAACAGCTTGTGGAGCAACCAGATAAGAGACAGAGTCGAGGGAGGTGGGGAAGGGTGGTTGCAAGAGAAACTTGTGTGCTCTAAGAGGAGATAAAATCTTTTTTTTGTATTTGTTAAAGTCTTCATTTACCTTACTCTACATGTTAAAAGCTAATCATTGTAGTGAGAAAACCCTTTATTTCTTGGCCAGTAAGACATATTTAAGTTTTTGGTTGAAAGAAAAGTAAGAAAAAAAAAAAAAAAAAAAAAAAAAAAAATTAAATAAATCTTTTTTTTGTTTAAACCAAATTTAAGCTAAAATTTTAATAAGGGAAAGGAAATTTTCTTTAAAAAAAATAAAAAATAACCCTTTAAAGAAAAAAAAAAAGTCACATTTTCTGTAACAGGATATGATGAGGGTTTTAGTGGTACCCTTTGGGGGTACATCAACTCTTTGATTCCTCTTATATTCCTTTTTTTGGAGACAGACTAAACCATTAGATAATACCTCTTACTTTATTTTTGTAAAAAGTAATAATAAAAGCTTTTGTTGAGGTAATATGAGGGTTTGTGTTTGTGTCTTTTTTTACTATATTTTTAAATGTTTTAATTTTTTTTAACTCTTTTATTACTTTTTTATAGTCCCAGTATGCGACTAGACTATGTAATTACACTAGAGTATTTCTGTGTATTATGACTGTGATATGCATCCTATTTAGCCCTGACAATGGCAGAGCCTAGCAGGCTTCAGTACATGGCAGGCTCGTAAGCTGCTATTATGCTTCCGACTGCTATGGTAACCATGGGCATCATCCATTAACATTTCAGGGGTGCCGATGGTTGAAGGAGCAAGCCCTTTTCCTCTGTCAACCACCTAGATGCTGTGGTCGATTGATTGACTGCAACACCTAGGAAGGTCAAGTAGCCAAAGACACAGAACTACTTACTCCTGATCCCAGCTGGCCCCTAATTCAACGTGTCTGTGCCCTGGCAACGTGAGTGCTTTACATGTACGGCCCACTGTGTTCACTACTTTTGCAATATAAGATGCACTTAACATGTAGCCAATTTTTAGGAGAAAAAAGTGAGTTTTAAATAGTCTGAAAAATGTGTGCATACTTCAAAAATAAAGGTTACTAAGTAAATGAAGTAATGATTAAACTAAGCATCATGTACTCTATAAAAAAGAAAAAAATTCTATGACTACACTATCAAAAGAAATGATTAAATGATACAGTATAGAGCAGGGGTGTCAAACTCGTTTTCACCGGGGGCCACATCACCTCACGCGTCCCTAAAAGGCCGACATAATTTTAGAACTACTTGTAGGTAATAAGTGGCTATAAAGCCCCCGTAATGACAGTTATAACTGCCCATGGAAGGTAGATAGGATATTTGCCCCCTGTAAGCCAAATAGTAATATGCCCACTGCATCCAGGTAAATGCCCATATAGAAAGGGAGATGCCCCACATAACCCCCCGGTAGCCAGGGAGGGGGAGGAATGGCCGTATAGTCCCCCATTACCATGTAGATGCCCATATAGGCCCGCCAGTAGCCAGGCAGATGCCCCAGATCCCCCGCCCGTAGCCAGGCGATGCCCCATAGTCACCCATTAGCAATGCAGATGCCCCATAGGTCCCCCATTGTTAAAATTTTTTATATTTTAAAAATTTTTTTTTTTTAAATTATATTTATTTTTGTACCAGGCCAATGCCCATAGGTCCCCCAGTAAGCCATGCAGATGCCCCATAGTCCCCCAGTAGCCATGCAGATGTCCGCCATAGTCCCCCAGTAGCCTGTAGATGCTCCTAGTCCCCCTGTAGCCATGTAGATGCCCCCCCATAGTCCCCCAGTAAGCCATTAAAGATGCCCAAAGTCCCCCATAGCCATGGAGATGCCCCATAGCCCCCTCAGTAGCCAGGCAAGATGCCCCATACCCAGCAGATGCCCAGTAGCCCCCTCATAGCCAGCAGATGCCCCAGTAGCCCCCTCAGTAGCCAGCAGATGCCCCATTAGCCCCTCATAGCCAGGCAGATGCCCCTAATGATTATAAAACTGATTATAAAAAAAAAAAATGATTATAAAACAGCTACTACCTCGGGTCCGTGGCAGCGCGGTCCGCGGTCCGGTTTGGAGCTGTGGTAAGGTGTAAACCGGCGTGACCGTCACGCCGCTTAACCGCCCGCAACGCAGCTTCCAGAGATCTCCTCGGGCGGCAGAGGCTGCATGCAGGAGACCTAGCGTCACAGGGCGTGAGCAAAGCGGGCGTCACGCCCCTTGCGACGCCCTAGTACAGCGTCTCACCGAGCGTTCTACATACAAAAGGGAGAAGTGGGAAGGGAAACGATCCCCCTGCCTTCTCCCTGTACTGACTGACTGTCACTGCACGGCTGTGGTAAAACAGCCCGTAGCGGAGTCAGGAGATCGCGGGCCGCAAAACTCAAGGCCGCGGCCATGTGGCCCGCGGGCCGTGTGTCTGACACCAGTGGTATAGAGAATGTAATACTTCACTGTAATGAAACAACTAGTGTATGTCACATATCATTTAGCAAGATTTAATCACTTTAAGGGGAAATCACACGGACAGGAAACAAGAAAGGCAACAGTCTTTGGGTGAGCAGGGGAAGAAAGAGGCACGGCTTAATGTAAGAAGTTATATATTTGCTGCTTGATCTCATCAGTATGTCCGCAATAACATGAAAACGTTACAACTGCAATGAAGGCGAAATTAGGGGTCAAGCTTCAGTAAGCTTTGACCTGATATTCAGAATTCCATAATGCCAAAATATCTGATGCAGGATAATTTGTAAACTCAAGTATAGGACTGTAAAAGGAGACGAGGAACAGCCGGGAGGTTCAAAGCACGTGACTAATTTATTAAAAGAGAGGTGATACCTCTTGTATACTGATAGGCTAAAAAAAAGTAGGCATGTGAAGCTAGGAAAAATGGGCCCACCTAAAAACTGGGATGAGCAGCCATCTATGATATAATACACTTTGGAGAAAATAACATAGGATTTTTAATTTGTATGATTGAACAAAGCACCAGTTTGAGGAGAAATCCATTTTATTCCTCAGCATAGGAATAGGGTTCTTTACAGTTAAAGTAGTTAAAATGGGCTTATCTCTGAAGATGGGAACTGCAGATCCATTGACACCAACAAAGGGTCTTTCAGAAAAGAAACTACAAAATAAAAATGTGCTAGAGCTGGGTGATAACACAAAATAAAACATGCTCGCTGACATTTCAGGGCTGACGCTGATGCCGGTGTCTCCAGACCTACTGTTTACTTCCAGCTCTGTGGTGTCTCCTGATCTATCGTTTACTTCCAGTTCTGTGGTCACCTCATGAGCATGGCAACCAATCGGTGGTTTAAGTGGTCGCATGCCATTATCTTAACAAGCCATTAAATTCCTGTGCGCTGGCACCAAGGAAATGGCACATGATCACTGCAGTCCATTGGTGGCTTTAGTGGTCATGAGCCGACCGTAGAACCAGATGTAAGACCAGGAGACAGCGATGGCAGCATCTGCACTAGAATGGTGGCAAGTTTACACAGAACAGTGATGAAAATTACTATTCTTATGAGCGTTCTTTTAGGCTGAAAATCGCCCTGTGTAAACATGTCCTTGATCAGCTCATTTGTTGGTTAATCCAGTCATTTATACGAGCATGGTCAGTAATACATCTCCATGAGTAAACAAGGGATCTGCTGCCACCACAATGCAAACTTTTTGGGGCAGAAAATCCATATAAAGGAGCTCAGTGGCACTGTCAAAGGATGGCCACTTCCCGCCAATCAGTATGTGAAATTTTTATGTGTTAGATATTCCCCAAGTGAACCTGTAAGGCTAGGTTTCACTAAGGCTTTCATTGCGGGATGTAATTACGCCCCGCAATTTACGCCGTTGGCCGGAGCGGCCAGCGGGGGGCGGGGGGAGGGAGGAGCGGCACCTCGCCGCCCATAGACTTGTATTAAACCACGGCGCGTATACGCCTGCTGTAAGTTCACATGTCACTATCTTCCCCCTCCGCGTAGTTGGTGCGATGCCCCCCCCCCCCCCCGCCCCCCCCCCCCCCCCCCCCTCGGGGGGAGAGACGTTAATCCATAGTTCTCTTTGAGAACTGTGGATTACCGTACATGACTGGATGTTTTCAGCCGTAATTTGCGCACTCCGGAGCGTAATTACGGACTGAAATACATCCAGTTGTAAAGCCGTGAGAACATGCCAATGCATTATTGTGACCTGTGTAGTTGTATGGTTTACATATTTCAGTCCAGAAGCAGAAGCCCAACAAACCCATAGAGCAAGGCTGCAGAGAGCTGGAGTTCCTGATGCATAAAAATCCTCTGCAATTTACTACAGGGCTCCAAATTGCATCCGAAAGTGAACTTGGCTCAAAAAACTGGGATCAGGAGCTTCATGTAACGATTCCATAGTGAAGCAACTTGAAATAAACCTAATCTCGCAATGTGTATGCCACGCAATCAGTTGAAGTTGTGGTAAAAGCATCCCACCACTGACTAAAAGCAACGAGTGAGTGGATAAATCATGTTTGACGATTCAGGAGTTTGTTGAAGAGATTAAACAAATGCTTGGACAACTATATAACATCTACTGTATAAATTTAAGGAAGGTTTGCAGGGTTTAGATTGGGTTCCATTTTTCAGTGAAGGGTAATGTCAATGTTAAATTATGCAACGGCATTTTACACACTTGTTACAATTTGGGGAAAGCCTATTTCTAGTTTCAGCATGACCGTGCTCCTATACACAAATGGAGATGAAAAAGATCTAGTTGATTGAGTTTTATATAGATTGAACAACAGTGGCCTACACAGAGCCTGCCTCATCCTGCCGAGGCCCGTAAAGGGTGTCCAGCGGAGAAAGAATTAATCTGAATGCGGCCGATGGCGCGGGGGAAAAAAGAAAAAAAAAGTTAACAACCTGTCCCCTGCTGTTGCTGCTGCCCACTTCCTGAGACCATGCACGATGCCATTTGCTGGTTTCTCATCACTCCCATGCACTTTAATTGAACACAAGCCTTTCCGTGTGTTTTGATGAGAACCAATAAGTAAGAGGAGTGGATCAAAGGGAGCTTAGACTGCCAGTGGCGGGGACAGGGAGTAGTATAACTTCTTTTTTTTCTTGCATTCGTTTAAACCAGAATCATTTGCAAGCCAATCTTCTCGCCCAACAACAGAGCTATAACTAAAATGCATCTATTGATGGGCACAAATTCTCACAGACCCACTTCAGATCTTGAAAGAAAGACCATCCCAAACAGTGAGGCTTCATTAGTACTAAAGGGGGCCCAAAGACCACGAGTTTCTTAGATTTGGGAAAGCCAACAACCTGAATAGTGTACCTGGTCAGAATTCACATTTGTTTTTTATCATACGCTTAGAAGAACGTGCACAAAGATGATGGATATTGATAAGAAATATATAACGTCAAATCAACAGTCGCTCATCATCCACTAAAAACACAAAGTCTTAGAGCAAGATTACTGTCATATGACATTCTAAAAGAGCTAAATCATACACTGCTGGCATCAGGCTAAAAAAACAACTTTTTTGACCAAACAGGCCTAGAAGATATGTCACCCTTGTAACTTTGTTACAGCCCAGGCCTTGAGTAAATGCAGACTAAGAGCAGTAAACAAGGAGACAATAACCAGAGGATTTGTTAGCAAACAGGGTTAGTCATGGCTTTATTTGTCATTTGTTTTGCAAAGAGAATCTTGCCCGTAGTAAGCTCACCGTCAGCTCATCGCCGGGCTGATATTTTTACGTATAACATATATGAGTATGTATTATATATACATACACACATTTGAAACCATATAGTTCCATATGTATGCATTTTTTTTCTCACTATCTGACTAAATCAAAAAAACCCTCCCCTTTTAGTCAATTAAAACCCAAAAATTTATTTAATTTGCCAAATACCAAATAATGAGAGAGAAAATTTTTTTAAGGCTTTTTTCATTACTTTCTGCAAAGTCAAAAATTTTCATTTTTAAACAATTTTGGGGACACCCCTATTAGAGTCATTATTTAAAGCTTCTGATTTTTTGAAGCTCTGGTTTATTCCAAACACGATTAATTAGGGGGCACACCTGTGGAGCATTTTTTAAGCACACCAAAACACACGCTTCTGTTGTAACTTTATGGGAAAGTTAAAGAAATACCCCGATATCAACAGGATCTGGACCTGCACAAATCTTTTCACCTTGGGTGAAAAGTCAAAGTACCTGAAGGTGCCTGCACAGGTGGGCCCCCCGCCCCCGCCCCGGGGTGGGGCACACCCGGTCGCCGCACGACGGCACCCCGCGCCCGAATGTCGGCGGGGGGGCGCGCTCACCCCCCGGCCCCGCTCCTCTCTATTTACCCGCCCGCGCTCCTGTTGGGGTCTCACCCCCGGGTGCGCGCGCCCCCGATATTAAGGTTGCGCCCCGGCACTGCGAATTTTAAAGGGCCAGCCCCGGGAAAATTGGCATTGCCGGTCAGCCCTTATTTAAGCCCCCCCTTCCTGGGCTGTTGCCGATCTTTTGCCTTTCGGCCAAGAAAAAGCTTTTACAAGCCTTTTTCGCTTCCCTGTACCGTACCATTAGCTTCCTTCCTCGACACCGCTTTTGCCGCCTGCCCTGACCTAGTGCCTTCCACACCACGAACCTGTCCCGCCCTCCCTGACCTTCTGCCGGCCCCCGTACAAGCCTCCTGACATTCGCACCACGCAAAACCTTGGCTGCCACCGCAAGCAAGTCACGTCAGGGTAATGACCTTAGACTCCCGCCGCCAAGTCCATCCCCTTTCGGGGGGCTCGGGGTAAAAGGGGCCCCTACTTAACCCCGTTTTTTGGGCGGGGTTTAAACCACCTCGCTTGCGGGGGGTCCGGGGATCCACCCCACCCCCCGGACGTGACGTCCCTTGTCATCTGACAAACAATTTTATGTCAGTAAAAACAATTTGGATTCACTCCCCATGTAATGATCCCGGACCACCCAACCCATGGGGTAAGCCACGCCAGGGGAAAGGAATCTAAGTAGGGCCGTTTTTCACCAGACCCGCCCAAAGCGGGATGGGCTTCTGCGGCGGGGGTCTACCAGGGCGCCCCCCTGACGTGACTTGCTTCGGTGCACCGAGGGATACAACGGGCAAATCGTCAGGCAGCCGTAGTCGGGACAGGCAAAGGGCGGGCAGGCGGCACAGGTTCGTGGGCGGGGCACTCAAGGGCGGCAGGCGGGAAGAACGTGGTCAAAAAAACGAAACTAAAGGGACGGTACACGGAAAACAAACAAGGCTTAGAATGCTTTCTCTAAAGGCAACAATGGCCTAAAGACCGGCAAAGGGCCCCCGGAAGGGGAGCCCAAATAA
>JAODAL010064240.1:0-18830 GCA_025379985.1 Phyllomedusa bahiana
GTACCCAATATTTTGGTGGCACATATCGCCAAGTACCCCTGGATTTTGAAACCAAATATGAAGTTCCAAAGGGAAAATACCTTACCTATTACTTTTTCCAACACTGCCTCACAATTTTAATAGATAGATTAGATAAAAAATTAGATAGATAGATAGATAGATAGATAGATAGATAAAAATATATTGGTACAGTTTATAGCAGCTGCCAAGGAACTACATGTCCCAGCATGAAGATTATGCACCCATACAAGGACAGTATCACACCTGGCTTGGTGAAGTTTTTTTCACCCCATCAAGTTTAACCCCTCCGGTTAGATGTTCAAAAAAATGTGTGATCAGGAAGGGGAGAAAGCAACCCGGTCAGGAACTGGTTTATGGTGATGAGGTGCGATGTGGCACAAAATGTTGGTGTAGGAGAGAAAATTTTTAAATGCAATTCCTAGAAACACCCTGAAAGAGGGCAAATATTATGTCAATTCCACTAAACTTGAATAAGGTGCCCAATTGTCTGGTAACTTGTAGGCCCGTTCCATGGCAAATTTTCTGCTAATTTTTTTACTTTTTGCATCAGTATGTGTGTAAAAATGTGGGATTTGTGTTTTTTTTTTAAAATGAGGATAATACTGAGTTCACTGTAGTCCTTTGTCTGTGATTTTTTGGGGGGGTTGACCCCAGCACCCACATAACCGGGCCCCCCATTTACAAGGTTTTAAGGTAGATACAGTAATTTCTCATTAAAAAAAATTATTTATTGATTTTGGCAGGGGATTCCTTTTGGTCATAAATGTTTTACTTTTGATGATATTTTTTCAACAATTATCCGAACCCCAAAGGGGAGCCTTTTTTGCCCTCCTGGCAATATATTCATGTCATTTGGGGAATAAAAAATATTTATTCAGTCTGCATCATCCGTTTGTTAATTCAATCAAATGGTACTCCCGCTATATAATACTTTTGTTCAAATTTTGGGGGGATGGGTTTTTTTTGGAAACTTTGTTTCCTATTTAAAAAATAATCTATAACCTCCACTTTTTAAAAGAATATAGAAAGGAATTTTTAAACTATTTAGATGTTACACTAAGAGGGCGAGAAGGAATTCTGATACAAATTAAACCCTTCCAAATATCTATGAGTGGGAATTCCATACTTAAAGCTGATTCTTGCCATCCATTTCATGTCGGGAACAACATACCGTTGGGTGAACTAGTTAGGATGAAACGAAACTGCAATCTTTCAGAAGATTTTTTATCACAAAATAGTTAAATGTGAACGCTCAAAAAACCCGGGGTACTCGACAAAACTTTAGCAGGGTGTCAAAAATGAAAAAAGGATCGAATCTCTTTTGAAAAAAAAAGAATTTAGAACAGTTTAGCAAAATAAGTAATATTGTGAAAATACTTCTACCCATTCTATATGTTAATGAGTCTATTAAGAAATTATTAAAATTTAACACAATATATGTTTCACGCAAGACCCCCCCAAATTGGATGCCCAGTCTCCCCAGTTTTTAAACAGAAAAAAGTTTCTAACAATGGTTAAAACAAAAAGGGGGGTTTTTTGGGAAAGCGCCAAAAAGTAAACATATTTTTGTAACATGGGGGAAAAAAAAAACAACTTTCCCAATTCATATAGTAACAAAAAAATTCTATCAAAACATACAAAAAACGAAACACAAGTTTTTATTATATTAATAGGATGCAAAGAGGGGAAAGGAATCCAGAAATTTGGGCCTGCACCACAGATCGGGGGGCCCAGTTAAACGTCATTTATCTAAGGGAAACCAATTTAACATTTTTCAAATTTCAGCAAAAACTAGGCACTTTTCAAGGGGTGCATCGGGGGAGACTTGAGATTTTTTTTCGGTGGTAGCGTTAGAAAAAAATCCGGTTTTTCCCCGGGGAGGAGATCTATACAAGAAGCTGTTACTAGGAGAATTGGGGGAAATTTTTTAAATCTAGATAAAATTGAAAACCATGGGCCAAAGTGTTAGCGGGACTTTCAATATCTTTAATTAATAATAAGTTTTTTTTTTGCTGCGTTTTTTTTATTTAAGGTCTTTTGGGAATTTTAATGTTTAATTTTTTTTAATGGGGGAATTTTAAATTTTCACTAAATGTGATGTATAATTTTTTTGCAGACTATTTAAGCCCCAGAAAAGGCGGCAAACACACCACGATAAAAAATCATGGGGGCCCCGAAAGCAGTGGATCTTTGATCTGCAGCAAAAGCGTGAAAATTATTTTTTGGTGTTTTTATTAGAAAAGGGGAAAAATTTCTAAAAAATTTTGTTTCCTCACATCGCCAAATTTTTCCCCGACAAAATTTTTTTTCGTTCCAAATTTTACTCGGCACGAATCCCCATTAAAAAGAAACTTTTTTTTCCCAGGCTGCACAGAGCCTCAGGGGGTTTGTAAAGTTGTGCCATGCTTAAATTCAGGGGGGATTTGGTTTGGTTTTCCAAAAATTTTGTGTTTTATATGACAGGGCAGATGACTGCCCCCGCCCCTTAAAACCCGCTTCCCCTAAAAAAATTCCCGGGGGCATTTAAAGGGGGAAAAACCCTGCCAAAAAAAAACTAAAGGGGGGAATTTTTGCCTGATAAAGTCACCCAGCAAAAAGGGGAAAAAAACAAGCTGAGACCAGGTGGCAACATTTATTTCCCGAGTGTGGGGGTGACGGGGGCAGCCAAACAGCAGCATGGGGCACCCTTTGGCCAAAGGGGAATTCGGGAGGTGGCAAAACACAGGAAGCCACAGAGGGGCAAAAATAAATTTACAGGGGGGTTGGAAAAGGCACAACGAAAGGGGGGAAAACGGGGAAAGAAAGAAAAAAATAAAAGGGGGGGAAAAGGCACAATGAAAAATTTCTTCTGGAGGCGGCAAAACATTTTTTTGGGGCCACAGATTTGGCCCCAAGGGTTTACAGTTTTGGGGGTTTCACGAAAGAAAGCAGCATGAAAATCAGGCAGGGGCACAATAACCTTTCGGGGAGGCAAAAAAAACAGTATTAGGGCCACAGGGGTGGCACAATCACACGGGGTGGGGGTCACGGGGCCCAAAAAGAATCGGGCAGGGGCCACAATGAAATTTCCGGGAAGGGGGGCAAAACAAATTAGGCCACAGAGTGGCACAATCACACATTGGAGGTCACGGCGGCACCCAGAAATGAGATCAGGCAGGGGCACAATGACATTCTGGGGGCCCGGGCTAAACATTTTTTGGCCACAGAGTGGCAAAATCACAAAAAGTTTGGAGGTCACCGGCGGAGCATTTTATAAAGACCCACAGGGGGAAAAAAGGGGGGCGGGGGGGGTGAAAAGTGGGGGGGGGGGGGTGGGGGGGGGGCACAATGACATTCTGGGGGCGGCAAAACCTATTGGGCCACAAGGGGCCCACAATCACACATGGGAGGTCACGCGGCAGCAGAATGAAAATCGGGCAGTGGAAACAAACATTCTGGAGGGGGCTTAAAAAAATTAAATTAGGCACCCCCAGAGTTGAAACAATTCCAAACACAGTGTGGGGGACCAAGGCAGCACAGCTTTAAGAAGAGTGGCAAAAATGACTTTCCCGGAGGGGGGAAAACAGGGGGAAGCCACAGAAGGCACAATGACTAGAGCGGGGTCACCCCGGCAGCAAAAAGGGGTTTACAGTGGCACAAGGGACCAGTGTGGAGGACATGGCAGCACCACACAGCACATGGGGCAGCCCCGGTGGCCCCTTTACACAGGGGGATGTCACGGAAAACCGCAACACCCGCACAGCATGGGGTCATGGGAGGGGCACAATGACAGGGGTTTTTTAGGTGGGTGGCAATACCTTTCCCTGGTAAAGATGGGGGAGGAAATGGAAAAACTGCCCAAAAGATGGTTCCCATCAGGCGGGTGGGGGGCATCAGAATGTGGCTGAGGCAGGAAATTTTAAACCAACTAAAGCCAAAAGGGCATTGGGTGTGGGAAATCCGGCCGATCCCCCGCCTAAATTCATTTTGAAAAAAGGTCATTCTTTCCCCAAAAAATTTCCCGTGGAAAAGGGGGGTTTCTCCTTGGGTAACGAGGGCCCCCCCCGCCTGAACACACCGCTCTAAACCCAAACACTACGGGCCCGGCAGGACAGTTCTCCAGGGGGGGGGGGGGGCAAACTCCGCAAGTTTGGGCCCACACATCCGTTTTGGCTGCCCAGAAGTCCAGGGGATTTTCCCCTAACTGAGGTGGCAGAGTGCTTCCAAGTGGGCCCCACAACCTTTTTGGTTAAAGGACGGGCCTCCGGGTTTCCTGGCTGCTGCGCGCGGGGCGCCTCCCCTCCCTCACTAGGGCGGGTAAAGGGAAGCGCTCACCCAGTGACCCAGACTTGGTTTACTACTGATGGAGCTGGTACGGGAACCCCCCCCCCTTCCCCAAAGCCGCGCAGTAGTACTTAAAGCGCGGGGGAAACCCCCCCCTGGTCAGACCTGCCCAGGGGAAAGGGACGATGCCGAAACATGGGCAAGGGGAAACCCTGTTTAAAGGGGAGGTTTTCCCTATATTTTTTTTGGGTTTGTCTTCCCTCCCCAATATTTTTGGAAAAACCCCCCATTTTGGCCCGGGTAGCGGGGGCCAATGGGGTGGAGAGCCAAAGTCACCCCCTTTTGCCGATGTTTACTTTTTGGGGCTGTCACTAGCCAGGCAAAAAGCTGCTCGGGCCATGGGAAACAAGTGACTCCGGGGGCCCCCCCTGCCTCCTTTTCCCCTTAAAACCTTGCCAGGTGCGGGGGTCATCCCTCATTTTCCTCATCTCCATCCACCTCCCCACTGCTCCTGCCTCCCCCTCATTGTCCCCAGGGTAAAAACCCCACTCTTTTTCACCCAAAAAAATTCCTTCTGCCCAAATTTCCCTTTCCTCCTCCCCCTTTTTCAGTCCCCCCCCGGACTCATGTGGCCCCCGAGATTAGTCGCCCACGCCCTCCAGTCCCCCCCCAGACAGATTTTTCTGCATCTTTTTCCAGGAAAATGAACCCTGGAATGACTTATTCATCCCGTAGTCCTGGCGACTGACAATTTAAACCTCGCCCCCCTCGAAGGGCCCTCAAAAAAACGGCAGGTTTTCCCGCATGAGCTCCCCACTGGCTAAAATCAAAGTTACAGGGGGGAGTACTCTGTCCCCCCGGGATCATCAAAAAATCTTTAAAAATTTCCCTTTTCTCTTTTTCATCCCGCCCCAACAGTGCAGGCGGAAATTCCACGGGTGGAAACATCGCATATCAGGTGGGGTTGGGGGGGGCCCTTTCCCTGCCCGCTAAATTTGGGGAGGGTTTTCCTGGCTTTGAAACAATGGAAAAAGGGGGAAAAGGGCACATTTCCCCGGGGCCCATTTCAAAAATTGTTCTGAAGATCGGGGGAAAGACTTCGGGAACCCTTTTTTCAAAAACCAGATTAAAACACTGCGCCATGCAGGGCGCATGGCCATCCCCCCCGGGGCCAGCGGGACCCCCTGTTCCTCCCTTTGCCCCTTCACCATGGTTCCAAATTTGCAGTTGGCCGGAGAAAGCCACAAAAATCGTTTTCTTGCGCATAAACCGGACATTTCCTCCCCTTGTGACTTCGTTCGCCGGGGCAACCCCGGGTGTAAACTGCTTGAAACCCGCTGTCCCCTCACTGGGGTATAAAGGGAAAGCAGAAACTTGTGGGGGCTAGATGGGGGTGGTGGGGAAAGGAGGAGAGGCGGACTTTTGGCGCAGGTGCAGTTTTTTAAACAACGTGGAGGGGGAAAAGCGGCGTCTTTGTCCAATTTGTTGGGTGTGCCTGGGCGGGAAGCACATTCACCCATTTGGCCCGTAAAGGACATGTCCCTTCCCCTACCTTTAGTTCCCAGTCCAAAACGCCCGGGGGCTGCCGTGCACCTTGGAACAAACCGAAAACCCTAAAGGGACTGACCCCCCTTTCTGTTCTACATATTTATAAAGTGTTTGGTACTGTTTTTTTTGGAAAAAAAAAATTACGGCTTAAAAACTCCCCCATCTGGCTGGGCACAACCCCTTTAAATTCTCTAACGGTGCAGAGTCCCCCAAATTTGGAAAGGAGGGACGCATTACCAAAAAACTTGGACAGGAGCAGGGTCTCTGCGCCCCTTGGGAAAGGTTTGGACGCATACTTTCCTCTTTCCCAACCCGCCCGCTGAACGATTTTTTTGGCGCCATGAGAAAGGAGGACAGAAAAACTGGCCCGGGGAGTTTATGCCCAAAGAAAAACACTCCCTTCGGCAGGGGTGGTGGGGGGGCCCTTGCCCGGGCTGCAATGGCATGAAACCCGGGGCGCGCTGCGGGCTTTTTTCCTGGGGGAAAGGAGGGCCCAACCAAAACTAAAGCCAGGGTTTTTCCCCCAGGCCACCGAAGGGTGGACGCTGAAAGTGTTGACCGGGGCCCGTGTCCCAAAGTTAGTCCCGGGCCACCCTTCACTTTCTCCCCAAAAGATTCTACATATACCCATATTCCGGCTCCTCCGTTTTCCCTTAAAAAGGAAAAAAGAACTGCCACACCCCCCCGGATTAATGGTTTTTACCCCAACGCCCCACTGAGTGACTACCCCCTCCGCCCCCTTCCAGAGCCCCTGTGCTGCTACTTTCTTGGGCCTGCGAAGCGGGTTTTTTAACCCCCGGGGGCCTCTTTGGGTTTCCCGACCTCACCGCTGCTATCCTCTGAAACCTCACGGCCCCACGACCCCTTGCTGGGTGCGCCCGCCCGCCGACGGGGCAAACTGAACCCCCCTCATTTTCCTGAAAGATGATGAAACCCTTTGCCTCCCCCGGCCCCAAGTGCGGTCGGGAAAATCATCAACTATTTGTGTTTTCATCGGCACTGCTGTCCTCATCACCGGTCTTTGGAAAGCCGAGGCTGACCTCCACAACATGACCCCCATGCCACTCTCCACCCTATAAACCTTTTCCCCCTACTGCAAGAAGAAGGGGGAATTGGCCCCCTTTCTTCGCGGGCCCAAATAACTGCTGACTGCCCTCCCCCAAATTTTTTCATCCCCCGCAAAATAGGGCGCTGAACCCCCGACCACATAGTAATTTCCTTTGGGTGGGGGGCCGGGTTGGGAAAAGAGGCCCGGGCCCGAGGACAGGGGAGGGGCCCCTAACCCCTCCCGGCCAAAGCCAACTAATGGTTGTGTCTGGGGGTTCCCCACCCCCCCTTCCCCTTGGGTGGGGGGTCAGAAGTCATCTGGGGGGAAAGGATGACCTTTGTCAACCAAACAAAACCCCTTTGGTTTTCTGAACAACCACCCGGCCCCCCCAGATTACAGCCGGGATTTCTGGGCCCACCGAGTGCCCCCGCTGCACGTCCCCTTTTCTTTGCTGCTAAACCCGGGCCTTTTTTCCAGGGTTTTTTTTGCCACTTTCCACTCGCAGGTTCAGGGGCCTTCCACCTCTCTGTCTGACATACTTTTTTTGTTCTAAAATGTTTCAGACAAATGTTTTTAAAATGGAAAATCTGTATAGGGTAAATAAAAAACCCTGTTTTTGACTCCAAATTTAAAAACCCCGAACAAAACTTTGGGGAACCCCTTGGGGTATAAATTGCGCTCCACAAATGGCCAGGAAAAATTTACTTGTTTTTTTGTCGTTTAAAAAAACGGTGTTTTTACTAAATGAAAACACAAACGGCTTAATTAAAACCCTTTGACATGAAATTTGGGGTACAGGAAAAAATTTTTAAAATTTTTGGGTTGAAAAAAAGGTTTTTTTTTTTTGTCACACACCACAAAAACAACGCTTAATTAACCCCTAAAGTAAATTGCGCCAAAGAATTGAGCCCCCCAAACTAGTAGCTTTGTACGTGTTTCAATTTCGTTTTTTTTTACGCCCCCCCCAAAAGGGGATAAGGTTTTTTAATTAACCTTTTTTGTAATTAGGCTACAGGGGAAAAAATTTTTATATTTTGGCGTTGAAAAAGACGGTTTATTTTTTTTCAGCACAACCCCCCCAAAAAAACGCTTAATTAAAACCCCCGAAGTAAAATTTTCGCCCAAAAAATTGAGCCGCACAAACTATAGCTTTTTTTAAAACGTGTTACAATTTTCGTGTTTTTTACGCCCCCACAAAAGAAAATACAGTTTAATTTAAACCCTTTCTTGTGATTTTGGCTACAGGAAAAAAAAAATATTTGGCTTGAAAAAAAAAAGTTTTTTTGGGGCACACCCACAAAACAACCCCTTAAAATTCCCCCTGGATGTAAAATTTGCGCCCAAAAAATTGACCCCCCCAAACTAATTTGCTTTTTAGCGGTTTCAATTGCCCTGTTTCTACCCACAAAACAAGAGATAAAAGTTGTAATTAACCCCTTTTCCCTTTTGAAATTAGGCTACAGGAAAAATTTTATATTTTGGGGTTTAAAAAGACGGTTTTTTTGGGCAGCACACCACAAAACAACGCTTAATTAACCCCGGGGTGTAAAATTTCGGGGGCCCAAAGAATTGAGCCCACAAAATATGGGGGTTTTTAAGGGGTTTTCAAAAAAAAAGTTTTCTACCCACAAAAACAAGAAACAGTTTTAATTTTAAAATTTTCTTTGAAATTTGGGTACAGGAAAAATTATATAAATTTTTTTGGGGGTTGGGAAAAAAACGGGTTTTTAGGGGCAGCAAAAACCAGCAAAAAAAACCCCTTAAATTAAAACCCCCGGGTGTAAAAATTTCGCCAAAGAATTTGGGGCCGAAAAAAAAAGTAGTTTGTAGCGTTTTACAATTGGTGGGTTTTTTAAAGCCCCACAACAGAGATTTCCCGTTTTAATTTAACCCCTTTCTTTTGAATTAAGGGTACAGGGAAAAAATTTTTATATTTTGGCGTTAAAAAAACGGTTTTATTTTTGTCAGCACCCACAAAACAACGCTTAATTAACCCCTTGGGGGAAATTGCCCAAAGAATTTAGCCCCACAAACTAGTAGCTTTGTAGCGTGTTTTCAATTGCGTGTTTCCCAAACCCCCACACAAAAGAAAACAGTTGGGAATTAAAACCCTTTTCTTGTGAATTTTTGGCCCACAGGAAAAAAATTTTTAAAAATTTTTTGGCGTTTTAAAAAGAAAGGGTTTTTTTTGGGGCAGCACACCAGCAAAAAAAGCTTAATTAAACCCCCGGATGTAAATTTCGCCAAAGAATTTGAGCCCCAAAAATAGTAGCTTTTGGGCGTGTTACAATTGGTTTTTTTTTCTAACGCCACACAAAAAAGAGATACCGTTGTAATTTTAAACCTTTTTTTTGTGAATTAGGCTACAGGGAAAAAATTTTTTTTTATTTTTGGGGTTGAAAAAGACGGTTTTTTTGGGCAGCACACCATCCCCAAAAAAACGCTTTAAATTTAAACCCCCGGTGAAAATTGCGCCCCAAATAAATTTTAGGCCCCCCAAAATAAATGGTTTGTAAGGGAAAAAAGGGGGGTTTTTCCCCCAAAAAACAACAAAAGGGAAAAGGTTTTTAATTTTCCCCTTTTGGGGTAAGAAAAATTATTTTTGGGGTTGGGAAAAAAGGAATTTTTAAAACCAACCCCAAAAAAATTTTGAAATTAAAATTAAGGAAAAACAGTCCCCTTTTTAACCGTGAAACGACCCCACAAAAGAATAAAAGGGAATTCCTTTCTTTGGGAAAAGCCACGGAAAAATTTTTATTTTGGCCGTTTAAAAAAAGGGTTTTTGGGGTCCCGGCCTCGCCCGCTTAATTTTAAGGTGTAAACGCAAAGAATGGGAGGTTTGGATTTTTTCTAAAAAACCTTTTTTTAAAAATTAATACAAAAACTAAGGAGTCCCCCCCTTTTTTTCATATTTTCCACTGGTTAAACCAAAATTTCCCCAAAAAATTTAAAAAAACTTAAAAAGGAAAAGTCCCCTTTAAAATGTGGGCCCCCGAAATGTTTTTAAAAAAAATTCCATTGCCCTTTTAGGGGCACCTTCCCCTTCACGTTTTAAAAAAATTTTTTAGTTTGGGCCCCCCTTTTTTTACAAAATTTTGGGGCTTATTGGCTTCACCCCTGCCATGTCAAGCAGGCAAGCCCTTCTTTCCCCCCAAAAGGGGGCTTTGGCCCCCTGTAGCGCCATGTTGGGGGGGGCCCGCACCAAAATTTAAAACAAAAGCACACTTCTTTCACCCCAAAATACCCCAAAATTCGACTTTTTGTTTCCCCAACCAAGTTTTTCCCGAAAATTTTAAAAAGAATTTTCCCCTTCCCTTAAAAAATGATTTTGCCCCTCACTAGTTATTATACATGCTTTCATTTTTTTAATATGAAGAAATAAAGCTTTGGAGATTTTTTAAGCATCCATCCTGTCTGCCTTCACCTCTTGATCGGGGCAACTGGCTAAATTGATTTGGGTTTTTTACAGTTTTGCAAACATAGGCCCCGATAGAATTTTGGGCCCAAATAAAGTTTCAAAGGTTTTTTAGGAAGGGAAATTTACTTCAAAAGCTTGGTGGTTACAAGGCACAGTTCTTAGTTCTGAAACAAAATTGGCAGTTGCAGCTGCAAATTTTTGGGCTTTTTAAAATAGGTTTTTTCTAACTTTTTTTGCATCCATAAAAAACTCCCCTTACCACCTCCAGTCACTGCTAATATTCCACAGCTCTTCTCTTTTATTATTGTGGCTGTCCAGCAGAATAGTCAGGCCTACATCTTCCATTTACTCTCTCTACAGATCACACAATGCCCTTTAACAATAGTGTCCCAGCAGAAGTCACTCCACAAGTCAGTGAGCCTTTAAGCAATGCAATTGGAAGCCCACAATCCAGAAGCAGACAACTCCTCTAAATCATTATTTTCCCCTAGAATTTTCAGTCATAACCCTGCAAAAAAATTTTCGAGGAGGGAAAACCCTCCTTCTATCAGGCTGGCGCCAAACTGTGAAAACCCACTAATTTCACAAGTAACAAACAACAAAGTAGCACAATCTACACTCAGGCATTTATTAGGTACACCATGCTAGTAACTTTGGGACCCCCTTTGCCTTCAGAACGCCCAATTCTTCGTGGATAGATTCAACAAGGTGCGGGAAGCTTCCTCAAGTTTTTTGCCTTTTGGACTGTCATCACACAGTTCCGAAATTTTTTCGGCGCACTCCATGATGCAATCCCCCATTCCACCACATCCCAAAGAGCTTTTGGATTGAGATCTGATACTGTGGAGGAATTTTGAGTCTAAAACCATTGTCATTTTCAAAAAACCCAGTCTGAGATGATTCCGCTTTATGACATGGCGCTTTATCCTGCTAAAAAGTACCATCAATGGGGGTACTTTGGGGGTCAAAAAGGGGGTGGACATGGTCAACAAAAAACTCAGTGGGGCTGTGGCTTGCAACGATGCCAATTGTACCAAGGGCCCCAAAGAGTGCCAGAAAATATTCCCCACACCATGACACCCACACCACCCCTGAACCTTTAACAAGGCAGGATGGATCCTTTGCTTTCATTTTTGGTTGACGCCAAATTTCTGACCTACCATCCAAATTTGTCGCACAGAAATCGAGGACTTCATCAGACCAGGCAACGTTTTTCCCAATCTTCTATGTCCAATTCGATGAGCTTGGGCAAAATTGGACCTCAGTTTCTTTCTTAGCTGAAAGGGAGTGGCACCCCCGGTGTGTTTTCCCTGCTCCCTGTAGCCCACTGCCTCAAAGTTCGCCTATTTGTGCGTTTCGAGTTTTGCTTCTTCTGCCTACCTTTGGTTGTAAGGTGGCTATTTGAGTCACTGTTGCCTTCTATCAGCTCAAACCCAGTTCCCCTTTCTCTTTTGACCTTGGGCATCACAAGGCATTTCCACCCACAGGACTTGCCGCTCACTGGATGTTTTTTTTCTTTTTCGGACCATTCTCTGTTAAACCCTAGAATGTTTGGGGCGTGAAAATTCCGGGAATCGCATTTTCTGAAATACCGCCCAGCCTTCTGGCACCACAACATGCCCACGTTCAAAGGCACTCAAATCACCTTTCTTTCCCCATACGATGCTCGGTTTGAACTGCAGGAGATTGTCTTGACCATGTCTACAGCCTAAATTCCTGAGTTGCGCCTGTGATTGGCTGATTGAATTTAAGTGTAACAGCATTGGACAGTGTACCTAATAAAGTGGCCGGTGAGTGTATATATATACTTTATAAGCAGTTTTATGAGTAACATGGCAAAAGTTGAAACCTAGATTAACAGCTTGTTGAAAGAATTATTGATGCGTAGTTGCTTTCTTACATCTTGTACACTGTACAATCTATCTTCATTACTTGTTCTAGATAACAGTGCTTAATTCTGTCTAGTTGGTGTGAACAGCTTCTTGAAAAACCTTGTTGAAATCCGCACCGGGTTTATTCTGGTGATTTTGGTCTCTCTGCTGCCTTTGTACTCTTTTCCAGTTATCAGGGGACTTTTACTGTCAGTTAATCATAAAAGAAGCACCTTAACTAAAATTCACAGGCTGTTGTTTAAGCAGACACTTTGAGGACCCGCTCCTGATTGATCAAAATTTTCATAACCACATATTCTACTCCATTAAGAAATACACATATTTTCAATATATTTCCTTTTTCACTTTTACTTCATTTTTTTAGTTTTTCATATTTTCATACAACCTGTCCTTTTAATATGTTCTTCAACAGAACAACAACCAACCTGTTCAGGCCATATATCATATACAGGCTCTTGACTTATGCATTATTATTTTTTGGTATACATCACCGTTTAGACAAGCTGAGACTGCTCTGGTAGCGATCCTACAATGTGTAGCACCACACCTGTGCTACATTTTAGGAGCAACGCCCCCTTTCTCAAGTGTCTTTTTACTGTCAGGTCAAGTTGGTGTTAATTCTCTTTAGCACTTGGTACTTTATTCATAGGGCTGCTCTGCAAATGGATTAGCACTTTTCTTATCATTTGTTATTGATTTTTTTTAGCTGTAGGTCCTCTAAATTTTTGGTTTTCTATATTAATTAGAACCCTTTTTATGTATTGTACAAATTATTTTGGATTTTCCTATTTGTTTTATTGCTATTTTTACTTGATATGCAATCTTAATTTACTTCTTGACCTATTGTAAAATCATGTCCTATTTGGTCTTTTAGTGTTTTCTACTGTTTTTAACTCTGTGTTAACTAACATTTCCTACCTAAAGAACTAATAAAATGTTACCACATTTATTATTCTGGTATAGTATCTTTTGTGTCATTTGTGTATTGGATTGGTTTTCATTATCCTATGCAAGTCCAGCCCTGCATCTAAGGCTGTAATGCTTTTATAAAGTTGAAATGTTTTCTACAGCCTTACTTTTTTAAATAGCATTATCTGATTAATCCTAAAAATAACTATGTCTAACCGCCAGTTCAAGGTGAAGTGAATTTTCACAGCCAACAATATAAAGCCTATGAACTTAACTTATTCATTATGGAGACAGATGGACAATCCCCTAGAAGACATAAGGGAAGGATATGACCACTAAGTGTAATTTGTTGAGCAATCCCTAAGACAATCAAGTAGTATTGCATGAGGAAGTCAGTGACATGTACTCATGTAGCAAGATTCAAAATACTAAAATCAATTAGTTTAAAAAGTGCCAAGGATAATTAAGGGTTTATTATTAATGTAAACTTTTTAAATGTAAATGTGTTCAGCATAATACAGAATGTACAGTATATAAAATACTTTGATCATGCCCTATAAGATATGTGGTATGCCCAATAAACCAAAGAAATTTTAGTTTTTAGAACACTAATGTTTTATTTACTCATTCACTATAAAATCCATGTTGTTGCTTATAAATTTTACACAATATGCCAAGTATAATTGTTACCAAAGATTAAAGAAAAAACTAAGATGCTAACATACTATACTTTTAACTTTTTCACATTGGAATGTTGGTTAGCTTTTTCTCAGTATGAGTCAACTTCATCTGTGTCTATTTTTCTGGCACATTCCAAACGACATTAAAACACATTTATTTCCTTAAAACCTTTTGTTTGTGTAACGAGTGCCATTTACTTCTACATCACTATTTCATGGCTGCAGGATATGGATTTTGCACGCATTGCAAATAAACATTGCTTTCAGCATAAGATAAATGATGCTTTTTAACCATAAGTTATGTAATATAAGTGAGGGCATATTTAATTTATTATGCTAAAACAGATTTCAGTTTTTACTATGCCTAAAGAGTATATTTTAGAGCACCTTCCGTGCCTTTGCATCCAGAAAATGAGTGATAAAACATTAATGAAAAGGCACACAGAGGCATGTGAAGTGGGCTAAACAATCACTTGGCTTCTCATCAAACATTCTGAGAGATTAATCTTTAGCTGTTCAATAAATATGAGCAAGCCATTTTACCTAATTGCTAATGTCCCTCCCAAGGCATTTGGGAGCCTCTCAATGAAGGTCAAGACTGAAAAATAATGATTTTTGGATGCATCTGTTGTTATCCTAGCACACGGCAGGGAAACAGGAATGCTTGTTCTCTATGGGACTTTGATTTGTATCTTAATATTCTCAGTAGAGTTCACAGGAAATGTTTATGAAGTTGACTCCTGCGGAGAAATCATGCAAGTTGTGGTATATAAGGGACACAAAAGAGAAATTTTAAATTAATGAGACTATTTTTGCACTATTTATTTGACTTCATATTTTATATATAACAATGTGTTTTGCGTTAATGTAGCAATAATTTATTATCCTTTTTAAATGTACATAGTTTAAAACATGAAATTAAAAAATGTAATAGCTACTTGAAATAAGCTTTCTATAACCTAAGCATTAAAATATATTCTGACATTTTTTGAGAATTAATGAAACTGCAAATGTTTTACCAACAAGTTCTTAAAAATCAAGTAGAATTATTTTAAGATATTGGATCTGTCCATGAGTGTAACCTTTCTCTGTTCTTCCATTTGGAAAATTGCAGTGATTTTCAGGGTGTATTTAATTGGTACTTCTGGCCTAAAACAAAAGGGTATTTTAACATACACCTCAGCCTTTATAATGCAAACATTTCAGAGGTATAAACCTGATGACATTTTTGTGACACTGAAAAGAACAAAAGTACTATACTATGCTTTCTTTTATAAATAAGCCACAAATACAAAGGTATCTAGTTTGCACTTCTTACAGTATTTTTGCAGTGAAGAAATCTGATGTGAACCTAGAGGAAAAATATATTAGCTCCTTTAGGACCATTTACCGATTTCCATCTATGGAAATCTTTGAACCAATGTTTATAACGACATAAACATCTACCGGTGCCTAATGTGTGAAGCACATGAGTGAATGTCATAATCCATTCAACTTCAGAAAGGAAGTGCTAGAGAATCTCCGAGCTAATAGATCTACACCTAAGTCTATTTTAGGTGTCAAACATAAATCAGGTTAATTATTTCTTGAAAGGTCTGCTTTTTACCAATAGTAGCCATGTCAGAAAAGGTCTCACACATAGGGGGACATGGTTTTCTGGCATATAATGCACCTCTCTGTGGCGACTCCGCTGTCGGATGCACCTCCCCTATGTGTTAGGCGCATTAAGCGAAAGCTTTGCCAATTTTTAATGCGCATAACATGAAGAGGCATGCTGTGGGCGTTCTGGGGTGGGACACACAACATTCGAAATATCTGACGAATTTATTAATGCGGGTCGGCAAATTGAGGCGCATTAAAGCTCCTATTTCAATGTGGTCTGTCTGCCGGAGGCGTCAAAGTCTGCCCCGCATTTATGAGCGCACTTCAGCACCGACATACATCAGACGCAGGTTTCTCAGAAAAAAACGTGAAAACAGGCACTTCGACGCGCCGATCTTCATACATGTCCCCCATAGTTTTTTTTTACCTCACATAGATGTTAATGGCAAATGGCTGTATAGGTCTATTAAAAACCCATTTTTTGCCCCAAAAAAAATTTAACCCTATTTTTTGATTTTAACTATAATGACATGTTTTGTTGAATTTAAGCTTTTTATCGGACAAACTTTTGATAGCTTAAATTATTATGGGCCTTTGTCCCTTTTTGGGGAAAATTTCTTTTTTGGGCCCGCTTGCAGCTCAGGGAAATCTAGCCCTTCCCATGGTAAATTAAGGTGGGGCAGTGTTTGAATTTTTCCCTCCTCTTTCATTTATGGAAGTTCCGGAGATAGCCAAGCGCACACACCTTGACTATACTCAGAACTCTCATAGAAGTGAATGAGGAGAACGGTGCTAGCGAGCTGTAAGTGGCCAGAGAAGAGGATTCCTGAAAGGGGGATACCCCTTTTTTCCATCCAAAACCTCATTCTAAATAATTTTGTTAGACCTGCGAGAAGGGTTGGTGCATAAAGGGAACATAAAAGAAGAATGTTGTATAATATTCTGACTTTTCAAACCACCTTGCAGATATTGTGGGGTTGAAGGAAACATATTCTTCAATAGTAAGTGAAAATTTTTCCCCTTTCAATTTTATTTTTTTTTATGGGAACTTTATTTACCAAAAAGGGGCTAAAGCAAAGGGACCCTAAATTTGGAGGGTTTAGGAAGTTTAAGAATTATGTTTTTTCTGTCATAGTACCCAATAACTTATACAAAATTTTGTGTAAGAGATTAAATCTTTTTGGGGAAAATTTTTATTTTTTATCCACCCTTACCCAATTTAAAAATGCCCTCCTCCGAATTATATTATTATTTTTGTGCCGGCGGGCCAGAGCTCGGAAAAATTTGACCGACCCCTTCCCCATTTTTTGGGAAATAAATTTGAATTTTAAATCACGAAAATTTAAAATTTCCCAAATAAATTTTTTAAATTTCCATGATTATTCTTTCACCACATGTTTGGGTTAATTGGCGGCCAAAAAGAGAAAAGTTAAAATTTGCATGTACGTTGAAGCATTAGTTGATATGATACATTCGAAGCTCTCCTCTGTATTTTTTGGGGGAGGGGGAAAGCCTTGATTTTTGTTTTCTAACAGGCAATGAATCTGTCTCAAGGAAGCTTTGTGAGGATATCGATATTTTGAAAAAGGATGTATGCATTTAAAACCCCAGTTTTAACAAATGCCCGATGGGGCTTAATAAGAAAATAAAGATGAAACAGACTTTTGATGTTTTTTTCCCTTTAAAATTTCCCCTTGGTTTCCCCCCCAAAAATATCAAAATTTGTTCTAAACGCTCCCCCTAAAGGGGAATGAGATTGATTTCTCTTCCTAAACTGAACAAATTATAGGGCAGCAGGTGTAACAGGTGGAGCCCGGGGGTTGAACCCCCTGAACCACTGTCAGGGTTTCCAAGGGGGAAAACCCAAACAAACCGCCGGGCCCCCCCAGACCTTTGATGGAAAGGGTGAGAGTCGGAAACCCTGGGCGCCGGGCCACCCCAGAATTGTCCCCGGCAGAGGAAAACCCAAAGGATTTTTTACAATTTAACCCTCAATGATTCCCAGGGGTTTATTTAAGGAAGGGGGCGGGTTAATTGTTCAGCTTTTACCTTGTAAGGCATTGGGTGTTTTTATTTTAAACCCCTATTGAAACATAATTTTATGTATTTACCCAGTTTACTTTTGTTGATTGTTTAAACTGGGGGGTAAGTGATTCTAACCCCTTTTACCTGGTCCCTAGCTTTGAATTTCATCAGGACCCCCTTGGGGTTTTTCTCTTGGGTTTTTTTTTCACACATCCGGGCTAGACAAAATATGAAAAGGTAAGGGAAAAATTATAATTCTTTTTGGGCGCATTTAAATTTCTTGGGAATTTTGGCATTTCACCAGGTGGGTCTTTTTCAAGTTTTATTGAAGTATGGGACTTTAGAGGGATTGGGATGGACTTCAAATCTTTGGGTTTTCCCGAGAATCTCTTTTCATGTTTTTGCAACCCCCCCCAAAGTAACCGGATTAGCTTTGATGGATCTGGGTCTGGAATGGGGGGAGAACACTATGGCATGGGGTTAGTTTCAATTTTATTACAAGTTTTATTTAAATTTTTTTAAAGGCTATGTTCCCTGCAAATCAATTGTTGTAACCCCCTAGGGTGTTACCCCTAGTCTGGGCCCGGGGCCTTTAGAATAAATATCTCCCGAGCAGTGTGGCCAGTGGGGTTCCTTGGGGTATTTTGACGAAAAGAGTAAAATGGTTAGGATTCGGGCCCGGGAGGGGATGTTTTTTTGCTAGTTTCAGAATTTTGTTCTTAGGTGGCGTTTTTTCTTTCCTCTTTTCTGCTGAATTCGGGATGGGAGGGGTGTTTCGGCCGAGGTAGCCCCCTATTTGTTTTTAAAAGTCTCTGGGGTTTTTTTTGCAGTTTAAGGAGGTCCTTGGTCAGATTTAAAAACCTCAGGGATCCCCAAAAAATTTTTGGGGGAGAGATATCTGATAGTTTTATAAGGAGGGTTTTTTAAGGGAAAAAAGTTTAAAAAAATATGTTGATGAGCTTTTTTAAGGAAAAATGGTTTAAAAAAGACTTTTGATGTTTTTTCCTTTAAATTAAAAACTTTACAGTCCCCCTTTAAAAAAAAATCAAAATTGTTTTAACGCTCCCCCTAGAGCCCGGGGTTTATGATTTAAAGCTCTTCCCCAAACTGAAAAAGTTATTGACGAAAGGGTTTTTAAAAGGTGGAGCGGGGGTTGAAAACCCCCTGAACCCGGGCAGGCTTGCTCCAAAAGGGGGGTAACCCAAACAACGCCGGCCTTCCCGGCCCTTTTATGGAAGGATGAGAGTCACCATTTTCCGCCAGGTGCCACCTAGAATAGTCCCCCGGAGAGGGTCAATTGGGTTTTTTTTCAATCCAAAAACCCTAATGATTTTCCGGGAGTCATGATGGTGGTGGGGGTAAAATTTTTAGCTTTACCTTGGTTTAAAGGTCTGGGTGTTATTATTAAACCTTATTGATCATAA
>JAODAL010064241.1:0-18829 GCA_025379985.1 Phyllomedusa bahiana
CAGTCAGCAAGTGGGGCCCCTGGATGGGGGTTGGCTCTATGCCCCCCCGCAAACTGTGGGGGCAGTCAGCAAAGGGGGGGCCCCTGGATGGGGGGTGTTGGCTCTATGGCCCCTCCAGCGCTGTGGGTGCATCAGCAAAGTTTGGGGCCCCCCGGTGGGGGTTGGCCTTTTAAAGGCCCCCCTCCCGCTGTGGGTGCAGTCAGCATGTGGGGGGCCCCCGGATGGGGGTGTTTGGGTCTATGGCCCCCCAGCAGCTTGGGGGCCGTTTCCCAAGTGGGGCCCCTTTGGGTGGTGGTTTTGGCTCTATGGCCCCTCCAACATCTGTGGGGCAGTCGCAAATTTTGGGGGCCCCTTGGGGAGGGGTTGGCTCTATGGCCCCTCCCCGCACTGGGGTGCAGCAGCATGTTTGGGCCCCCTGGATGGGGGTGTTTGGGTCTATGGCCCCCCCCAGCAAGGGTGTGGGTGCAGTCACAGTGGGGGGGCCCCCGGGTGGTGGGTTGGCCCTAAGGGCCCCTCCACACTGTGGGGTGCCGTCTCCCCCCACCAACCCACCCGGGCCTTATGGAGTCACTCCCACCCGCTTGCTGCGTCCGGGGTGCACACAAACCGGGCCCCCTCTGGATATTTGCTGCTGTCATTAATTTAAGGACTGGATCCTGCAGTTACTGTATCTGGGACCCCCACCTATTCAGGAAAAGGCCCTCCCTCCCAAACCCCTTTTCCCCTTGGTTTCGGTGGCCTGGTTTTTTGTCCTCTTTACTTTTATGGGATGTCCTGAGCAGGGCCGTGGGGTGGAACGTTTTTTAATTGGATACCCCCTTTTTAAAAGCTTCTGGCCCCCTTGGCCATATTTTTTTCCCCTTTTGGACCCCCCTCTTTGCCATTAGATTTATTCGGTGACCTCGGCTCCTCCTCGTTCTTCTCCGGAACCCGGTTTTTAAATTTCCCCCGTTCGTTTTTTTCATCTCAATAAAGCTCCTTTTTGCTTTGGGTTTCAGAGTTTTTGGCCCACGCAGGTTTTTTAGAATTTATTTCAATTTTTTTTTTAATTAAAGTTTTGCTTTTTCAAATATCTTATCCAAATTTCTTCTTTTTTTTAATCCTGTTTCCAAGAAACGGAAACCCTCCCCGCCCCCACAAACCCTCGGGGGAAAGCCGGCAAGGTTTTCATTTAGAGATTTACGCCGTGTACCCGGCGGTGCCAAGACTCGTCTGCACCTCCCGAAAGTTACTTATTAAAAAGGAGATGCGGCTGCAAGACGCCGCATGGACCTGAGTATGTCTGACCAAAATACAACCCGAAGAAACACACTGCCCCCTCTCCTCCAGCAGGGGGCACTGTGCGTGCTCACATTTTCTTGCAGTGACAAGAAACTAATATTCTCTCCTTGACATCTTTCTATGGGAAGATGTTTAACACACGTCACATTCTGTTTTCTGAAAGAGACGAGGTAATGACGGAAGTGGGATTTCAACAGCAGAATCCAGTAATCCCAGATAGAGGGAAATCTGCCCCAAAAAATTCTGACGCAAAAAATCCTTCTCAGGATAAATAAAAATATAATAATAATAATAAAAAAATAAAAAATTTTAATAAAAAAATAAACAAATTAAATTTAAAATAAAAATAATTAAAAAAAATAAAAAAAAATTAAAAAATAAAATAAAAAAAAAAAAAAATATAAAAAATTTTAATAATAATAAAATTTTTATAAACAAAAAATTTTTTTTTTTTTTAATACTACAAATATAAACAATAAAATAAATCCCCCCCCAATTTAAAAATTTTTTATTTTTTACTGATATAATAAAATACTAATACAAATGAAATAATGAATAACTACAAAAAACAAACAATAATATTAAGAAATATTATTACAATTAAAATAATACTAATAATAATACAAATAAAATAATAATAATAAAAATAATAACATAATTACAATTAAAACAATAATAAGAAATATAACAATTATAATAATATAATTGTAATTAAAAAAAAATAATATAATAAAATAAAAAAAAATTAAATTTAAATAATAATAGTAAAAATAATAACAAACAACATAATTAATAATAATAATAATAATAATAATAATAATAATAATAATAATACATTAAATATTTATCCAAGCACAGACGAAATCTGTAGGGAATGCATAAGTACCAGTCACTTTTGGGCATGTGACCCTGAGGGGGCCTAAAGGACCTTGTGCCACATAAAAAGACACCAGTATCATAAATGGCACATGGTGGGTGAGGGTCCTTCTATACATTCTGCAATGGAGCCCAGGAAATTTAAGTTATGCCTCTGATGACAGCTGCAATTTTTTATTTATATCAACACTACATATTATTAACTCTAAGGGAGACCTGTATGATCAGGTTTTTGACCCTTTTTCTGGCGTAAAATGCGCCTAATGAATGTGTTGTCTACAATACATGAAAAAACGTTGAGATTCTTAGTTCACACGTTTTGATCAAAAAATGCTTAAGCCACCCCCGGCTTACAACGGGATCTCAAGGCGGGTGGTCCTATGCTATCTTTACCTCTCAATAGAGCCAAATTCAGATTTCTCATTGGGCCAACCGACCTCCATAATCCAGAGAGAAAAATAAAAAAAGCACCAACCGTGCAAGCATACTGCACGGATATAACAGCCTGTGGAGGTGGGCGGGGTGCAAGAGACCAAAATGGAGGCATCTATTCCTCCCTATATAGTTTAAAAGCAATATATGCCAAATACAACGTATAGTTCTGCACAAAAAACATTTCTGAAAAACACAATGTGAACCTGGGTGCCACTGGCTTGGTTGCGGCATAATGAATGTGTTGGCGCATTGTTTGTAAGACTCGACACTTTCTAATGCACCGAACATGAAGGGGTGTTCCGGGGGGGGCCGCACCACACTCGTAATATACATGTATGAATGTGGTTCGGCAAAACCAGGTGCATTTCTGCTCGGACAGGCAGACCTATGTCAATGTGATCTTCTGAGCCTGAGGAGTCGCAGTGGAGCTGGATTTGCTGTTAGGGAAAAAATGTCCAATATTTCTCAACTTCCACCAGTGCAATAATAAAAAGTCATTTATTATAATTATCAAACTCTATAAAATTTTATTATTTAAAGTTAATAAAAATGTAATCATATAAGATTAATATAAAAATATATAATATCCCAAAAATATAAACAAAAATTTCCTATAAAATGTATTTCAAGTTAATAGAATCTAAAACAAATTTTACATTAAAAAACCACTGATTGTTGTTCAGATTTTTATATTTAAAATTTTTACTGCATTTAATTTGAAATGTAATTTTGCCGCTCTCACCCTTTATTCTACATACAGCAAGAGTCGGCACAGCACAGGTATTGCTGGGACCTGTGGTCCTCCAAGCAGGATCAGTCCCATAGTTTCTATCACTGACATGCTATTCTGATGACTTTTATTTCCAGCCTATCTATAGCCTTTATACATATTTGGGGCATTACTAATGCGCCTAAGTTCAATAATGCGCCAATAATGCGCCCCTCACACAGGTGAGGGGCGGGAACTTTAGACTCCATTTCTAATCACACAAAACCCACTTTCATACATTCAGGCGCATTATACACTGAAGACGAGACTCGACTATTCACTTGAAAGCGCCTTCCTGCATATAGGTCTCCCTAAGGGCGACATATCCCAATACGCAAGCGCTGATTTTTTGGTCTATTTTGCACCAAAAATACTCTTGACGCCATATTCTCAATGTAAATTAACTGTAATATACTACTAGGTGCATTATCCTCCGGGCACGACACATTGTAATGCCCCTAAAAAGGCGCATTAAATAAAACAGCACTGATACGCTGTGCGCCTCCATAACACAATGTGCCTATAGAGTCGCGTTACATACATGAGTAATGATACGTTATGCACCTCCGTTATACAATGCGCCTCGATAGGCGCATTACATACACTAGCACTGATACGCTATGCGCTGCAATTGCACAATGCACCTTTTTAGGTGCATGAAGTTTACTATGCAAGGTTTACTAGATTGTACTTTCAGGCGCACTTTACACTGAATAAATGCAGCTAAAATCTGTGGCGTCGACACCAATTTTCATACATGTTGCCCTAAATATTTACATTAATGTATCTCTTTATATCTATAGTGATAATACAAAAATAATATTCTATTATAATAGAGGAAAACTCTCCGAGTTCCTGAAAAAGATCTCCTGTCGGATCCCACCGTGCATCCATAGGGAACAACCGCACACATGCAGTCAGGTTTGGAAAACATTTGCTCTGTTCCTCGAATGTAAATGCGGACACAATAAGAAGCACTGATAGAAATAGTGGTAGAAGTAATAACACCAGCAGCTATAGCAGCAGTATTAATAGAAGTGAAATAAATTTTTGCACAATTAATAGTATGAAAAAAAATTGGGATTTATACTTCTAGTCATAGTGAAACAATAAAAAATGTGCTTAAAGTTATATATTTTAAAACACCATAACAGAAAATCAGAAAAGACTTTTAAAAAAAGCAAAGACTAAATTTAATCATTTAAAATAACCTTCTAAATAAAATTAAAAATGAAAAATTTTTCCCAAAACCCAAAAAAGATAAAGGCCCGGGTTTTGAGACTTGAACAAAAAGCATTTTTGAACAAATTTACACAGGGAACACAGGGTTTGCTATCTCTCTTACCACAACAAAAAATTGAAAAGATTTAAAAAATTCAGCGATTTCTGTGCTGTGATATCACGGTGCATTATTCATCAAGGATGTTCACTTGTCTTAAAGATGCAAGTATTTTTATTTTGTGAAAAGAAAAAAGGAAAGATTCAGAATTGAATGTGTAATAAAACCCGCTCTATTGGAATAAAATTAACGTAATAGATGTACCCCAAAGTGAATGAGTTTACATTATAATAATATATACAGTACATATTAAAAACTAAACTAAAATGGGCACTAGTAGTATATTTAAAATAGAAGCAAAAAAAATTGGAAAAGTATAGAAATACAATAGTAATAATTGTAGATAAAAGGTATAATAATACGAAAAGAAAAATTTAAAGTAATTCAATTAAATTTAAATTTTATAAAATAGTAAACATAAGACAAAAATAGAACAAAATGGCAATAAACAAAAATAATACAATTTTTCAAAAAACCACAAAAATAAAAAAAATAATTAAAAATTTAAAAAACAGAAAATTCCACCCAAAAAGTTTAAATTAAAATTCTCCCCAAAACCACCCAAAACCCCACTCCAATTCCCGTTTTGGAAAACCCTTTTTGCCCCAATAAGATCAAAACACCGGGCCCCCATTCTCCAAAGAAACAGAAGAGCAGCTCGGGCCCCTGTTTGTCTTATATGAATCAAAGAACACTTGGGCCCCTTATTCTCCTAGAGATCAGAAAAGCACTCGGCCCCTGTATGTCCTATATGAGATCAGAGGAACCCTGGCCCCCTGTATGTCTCCTTTAATCAAAAGCAGCTCGGGGGCCCCCGTATGTTCCCTATATGAGATAGAAGAGCAGCTCGGGCTCCGGTATGTCTCCATATTAGATCAGAAGAGCAGCTTGGGCCCCTGTATGTCTCCATATGAGATCAGAAGAGCAGCTCGGGCCCCTGTATGTCTCCATATGAGATCATGAGAGCAGCTCAGGCCCCTGTATGTCTCCATATGAGATAAGGAGAGCCGCTCGGGCCCCTGTATGTCTCGATATGAGATCATGAGAGCAGCTTGGGCCCCTGTATGTCTCCACATAAGATCAGGAGAGCAGCTCGGGCCCCTGTATGTCTCCATATGAGATCAGAGGAGCAGCTCGGGCCCCTGTATGTCTCCATATGAGATCAGAAGAGCAGCTCGGGCCCCTGTATGTCTCCATATGAGATCAGAAGAGCAGCTCGGGCCCCTGTATGTCTCCATATGAGATCAGAAGAGCAGCTCGGGCCCCTGTATGTCTCCATATGAGATCAGAAGAGCAGCTCGGGCCCCTGTATGTCTCCATATGAATATAGAGAGCAGCTCGGGCCCACGTATGTCTCCATATGAGATCAGGAGAGCAGCTCGGGCCCCTGTATGTCTCCATATGAGATCAGAAGAGCAGCTCGGGCCCCTGTATGTCTCCATATGAGATCAGTAGAGCAGCTCGGGCCCCTGTATGTCTCCATATGAGAATAGGGAGCAGCTCAGACCCCTGTATGTCTCCATATGACATCAGAAGAGCAGCTCGGGCCCCTGTATGTCTCCATATGAGAAAGAGGAGCAGCTCGGGCCCCTGTATGTCTCCATATGAGATAAGAGGGGCACCGGCCCCTGTATGTCTCCATAAGAGATCAGGAAAAGCAGCTCGGGGCCCTGTATGGTCTCTACAAAGATAAAAGAGCAGCTCAGGCCCTGTATGTCTCCATATGAGATCAGAGGAGCAGCTCGGGCCCCTGTATGTCTCCATATGAGATCAGATCAGCAGCTCGGGCCCCTGTATGTCTCCATATGAGATCAGGAGAGCAGCTCGGGCCCCTGTATGTCTCCATATGAGATCAGGAGAGCAGCTCGGGCTCCTGTATGTCTCCATATGAGATCAGGAGAGCAGCTCGGGCCCCTGTATGTCTCCATATGAGATCAGAGGAACAGCTCGGGCCCCTGTATGTCTCCAGAGGAGATCAGCAGAGCAGCTCAGGCCCCTGTGTTCCTCCATATGAGATCAGTAGACACTCGGGCCCCTGTAAAGTCTCCATATTTAATCAGAGGAGCCGCTCGGGCCCCTGTATGTCTCCACATGAGATCAGAGGAGCAGCTCGGGCCCCTGTATGTCTCCACATGAGATCAGAGGAGCAGCTCGGGCCCCTGTATGTCTCCATAGGAGATAATGAGAGCAGCTCGGGCTCCTGTATGTCTCCATATGAGATCAGAGGAGCAGCTCGGGCCCCTGTATGTCTCCATATGAGATCAGAGGAGCAGCTTGGGCCCCTGTATTTCTCATATGGATCAGAAAAGGGAGCTCGGGCCCTGTATGTCTCCATATGAGATCAGATGAGAAGCTCGGGCCCCTTTTTGTCTCCACATGAGATTTAAAGAGCACTCGGGCCCCCCGAGTTCCATAAAACAGGGAAACAGCCGGCCCCGTTTCTCCATATTTAGATCAAAGAGAAACTCGGGGCCCCTGTATGCTCCAAAGAATCAAAGCAGCCGGGGGCCCCTTTTCCCTATGAAAAATCAGGAGACAGCTGGGGGGCCCCGTAAGTCTCCATATGAATCAGGACAGCTCGGGCCCCTGTAGTCTCCCTGAATGAAACCTGGGGGCCCGATGTCTCCAAATTAGAAATGGAAGCTCCCGGGCCCCTGTATGTCCCATATATACGGACAGCTGGGCCACTGAATTAAATAGGTCAAAAAGAGCTCGGGGTCCTGTTGTCCCATAGAGATCGAAGAGCAGCTCGTGCCCCTTTTGTCTCCCTTTTTGAATCAGAAGAGCACTCGGGGCCCCCGTATTTCCATAAGATCAGAGGAGCAGCTCGGCCCCTGTATGTCCCCATTTGGTTCAGAAAAGCCTGGGCCCCTGTATGTTCCAAATTGAGACAGCTCGGGCCCCCGATGTCTCCATAAATCAGAAGAGCAGCTCGGGCCCGATGTCTCCTATGAGATCAGAAAGCAGCTCGGGCCCCTGTTTTCTCCCTATGAGATCAAGAGCGCTCGGGCGCTTTATGTCCCAATTTAATCAAAGAGAGCTCGGCCCCCCATGTCTCCATTGAATTTAAAGACACTCCCCTGATGTCTCCCTAAGAACAGAGAGCACCGGGGCCCCGCTTCCCTTAAAGAAGGCACTTCCCCGTTTTCAAAAAAATAGATCAAAAGCACCGGGTGCAAGCTCCAATAGATTAAAAGGGGCCCCCGCCCCTTTTTCTCCCTAAGGATCGAAGAGCAGTCGGGCCCTTTTATGTTCCAAAATCGAAAAACCCGGGGCCCCCGTAGGCCCGAGTGAAGGGGGGCCCCGGCTCCATATGAGCAAAGAAGGCCCCCATGCCCAAAAATTTGGAGGGACCCCGTTGTCTCCAAGAGATCAGAAGGACTTCCCCGGGGGGCCCATAAGTCTCCAAAAGAAATCAGGGGAACACTCGGGCCCCGTATGTTCCATATGAATCAAAGAGCACTCGGGGCCCCCCGTATTCTCCATATGAGTCAAAAGAGTCGAGCCCCCGATTTTTCCATATGAATCATGATCAGCCCCGGGGGCCCCTTTATGTCTCCCCTTAGATCGAAAGCAGCTTTGGCCCCCTGTATGTCTCCCAAACAAAAGAGCTGCTGAGCCCCTAATTCCCAAAATTTAATCAGAGGCAGCTCGGCCCCTGTATTCTCCCTATGAATCAGAACAGCTCGAGCCCCCGTATTTTCCAAGAGATCAGGAGAACAGCTCGAGCCAAGTATGTCCCTTATGAATCGGGTAGCAGCTCGGCCCCTGATGTCTCCATATAATCAGGGAAACAGCTGGGCCCCTGTATTCTCCATATGAGATCAGAGGGCACTGGGCCCCTGTTTGTTCCATATGAGATAAGGTGCAGCTCGGGCCCCCGATGTTCCATTTGAGATCGAAGAGCAGCTGGGCCCCTTATGCCCCATTAAACAAAGACAGCTCGGGCCCCTTTTTCCCATATGAGTCAGGAGGCAGCTGGGGGCCCCTGTATGTTCACATCAAAAATGCCCCTCCCCCGTTTTTGGGGGGGGGTCCCGCTATTGGGGTCCCCTCCCCCCCCTCCCGGGGGGAGTTGCATTCCTCCCGCCCCCCCTGCAGGGCGGGGGTCCTTTAAATTACCGCGGGCCCAAAAGTTTACGCTGGTGGGGCCCACTCTTGCGGCGGGGCCGCTCCTACAGGCGGGTGAGCGCCCGCACCCCGCCCCCGCCCGCGGTTCAAATGGCGGGGAAGGGGGGGAGGGATGCTCTCCTCTCCCTGTTTGTACGGCGCCGGTGTGCGCCGCACATACGGTTCAGGGCAGGGGGGAATTTGACGCCGGCTGCAGGGGATGACGGCGGCTGCTCTCACTTCCCCCTGCGCCGTGAGGAATCTCGGGGGAGCGTCCCCGCGGGTGCCCGGCCTGGGGGTATGGTTTTATTATTTATTTTTTTTAGTTTTTGGGGTCTACCTGGCTAACAGAGGGGCAAATACCGGCAACAAAAAGGGGGGACAAAACCCGGCAACAAAAAGGGGGGCACTACCTGGCAAAAAGGGGGCACTTCTGGCAAAAGATTTGGGGGGACTACCTGGGAACAGGGGGGCATACTGGCAACAAAGGGGGCACTACCTGCAACAAAGGGGCACTCCGGCAACAAAAGGGGGGGACTACCTGGCAAACAATGGGGCACTACCCGGGTAACAAGGGGGACTACCTGGGAAAGAGGGGGCAACCCCGGGAACTGGGGCACTACCGGCAACAAAGGGGCACTACCCCGGCTAAAAATGGGGGCACAACCTGGCTTTCGATGGGGGCACACCTGGCAACAGAGGGGGCACTACCTGGGCTACAATGGGGCAATACCTGGCTAACAGATGGTTCACTACCTGGCTAACAGATGGGGCACTCCTTGGGAACAGAGGGGGCATACCGGCTAACGATGGGGCACAAACCTTGGGAAAATGGGGAAATACCCGGCAAAAATGGGGCACTACCCGGCAAACAATGGGGGCATACCTCAAAAATTGGGGGGACAAATGGCAACAAAGGGGGCAAAACCTGGCAAAAAATGGGGGCACTACCGGCCCCCAATGGGGCACTACCTGGAACCAATGGGGGGGGAACCCCGGCTAACAATGGGGGGGACACTGGCTAAAAATGGGGGCACTACTTGGCTAACGATGGGGCACTCTTGGGTAACGGGGGCACTACTTGCTAACAGAGGGGGCACCTTGGGTAACAGAGGGGGGACTACCTGGCTAAAAAATGGGGGCATACCCGGCTAAAAGATGGGGGCACACCTGGCTAACAGATGGGGGCACTTTCCTGGCTAAAAAATGCGGGCACTACCTGGCTAAAAAATGGGGGGGACTACCTGGCTAAAAGATGGGGCACACCTGGCAAAAGGGGGGACTACCTGGCAAAATGGGGGCACTACCTGGGTAACAAAGGGGCACTACTTTCTAACAATGGGGGGGCACCTACCGGCTAACAAAGGGGGGGACCTACCTGGCTAACAAAGGGGGCATCTACCTGGCTTTCAAAATTTGGCTCTACCGGGTCAGAGGGGCATCTACTGGGTACAAGGGGGATCCCCACCTGTAAGGGCCACTACCGGTTATGGGGGGGTACTACCTGGCTTTTAAAGGGATCTACCGGCTTTCTTTCCCAAAACCGTTATTTCAGTTAGGGGGAGTGGGTTGGCTTTTTGAAGGGCGTGGTACGACAAATGGGCGTGTCCATGCAAAATTTTTTGGCCCCGGGGCCAAACCCGCGCCGCCCACTACGTCTCTTTCTTTTTTTTTTACTTTCAAAATTGGCAACTTGCTCAATGAATAAGGAGAGCAGCTCGGGCCCCGATGTCTCCATATGAATAGAGGAGCACTCGTGCCCCTTTTTTTTAATTGATTAAGGGGAGCACTCGGCCCCTTAAGTTCAAAATAAAATCATGAGAGCAGCTCGGGCCCCCTTTTTTTCTCCAAAAGAGTCAAACAGCTCGGGGCCCCTTAAGGTCTCCCAAAGAGATCAGAGATTCGGGGCCCCTGTATGTTCCTAAGATCATTTAAACAGTCGGGCCCCTGTATGTCTCCATATGAGATCAAAGACGGGTTTTTCCCCTGTATTTTCCAAATAGATCAGAAGAGCAGGTCGGGCCCTGTAAAGTCCTCTAATAAGATAGGAGAGCAATCGAGCCCCGTTTTGTTTCCCTATGAGATCAAGGTCAGCTCGGGGCCCATGTATCTCCATATGAAAGGGGAAAAGCAGCTCGGACCCCTTTTTTCCCCCAAAATGATAAAGGGGAGCGCTCCCGGGGGGGCCCGAAGCTCCAAGAATCGGGGGGCGCTCGGGGCCCCTGTAAAGTCTCCATAAGAGATCAGAAGAGCAAGCTACGGCCCCTGTATGTCTCCATATGAGATCTAAGAAGAGCAGCTCGGTGAGCCCCCTGTAAGTTTCCATATGAGATCATAGAGCAGCGTCGGGGCCCCTGTATGTCTCCTATATGAGATCATAGGAGAAGCTCGGGCCCCAGTATGTCTCCATAGAGATCAGAAAGAGTGCAGCTCGGGCCCCTGTATGTCTCCATAGAGATCAGGAGACAGCAGGCTCGCGCCGCCCTGGAATGTCTCCACATGAATCAGGAGAGCAGCTCGGGCCCCTGTAATGTCTCCTGTTTATATGGAGATCAGAAGAGCACTCGGGCCCCTGTATGTCTCCACATAAGATCAGGAGAGCAGCTCGGGTCCCTGTAGGTCTCCACATAAGATCAGGAGAGCAGCTCGGGCTGTCCCCGTATGTCATCCATTGAGATCAGGACGAGCAGCTCGTAGTCCCTGTATGTCTCCATATGAATCATGAAGAGCAGCTCGGTGCTCCTGGGACAGTCTCCATATGAGATCAGGAGAGCAGCTCTGGGCCCCTGTCTATGTCCCATATGAGATCAGAGAGCAGCTCGGGCCCCTGATATATCTCCATATGAGATCAGAAGAGCAGCTCGCCCTGTAATGTCTACCATATGAGATCAGTAGATGCAAGCTCGGTCGGATTATTTTTTTAAAAGGAAGATATAAGGGTAGTTTTTAGTGTCGATAAGCAGAGTGTATTTACATGACATCGTTTTTCTCAATTTTAAGGTTCCACGCTTAACAAAATATAAATAAAAATACAATACGCAAATGACGCGCGGGTGTCCTCCCTTCAAACACCAACAAAAGTTAAAACTTCACACTCTATCGCACAAATAATGCCCCAGACCAGACACCATCAATCGCACATACGCGCCGCACATTTGCCCCAGAAAGACTCCATAATTAGGATAGAATCCGCAGGAGCAGCTCGTAATCGCCCCGAAGTTCTCCATATGACACTGAATCAGTTAGAGCACTCGGGCCCCACGTCAGTCTCCTAAGAGATCAGGATAGCAGCCTCGTGTCCCCTCTATGGATCTCCATAAGAGATCAGGAGAGCAACTGGGCCTCCTGTAAGTCTCCCATATGAGAACAGTAGAGCAGCTCGGGCCCCAGTAATTGTCTCCAATGAGAATCGAGGATCAGCTCGTGCCCCTGAATGTCTCCATAGAGATCATAGAGCAGCTCGGGGCCCCTATGTCTCCAAATGAGATCAGGAAGCAGCTCGGCCGCTGTAAACTCCAATGAGATCAGTAGAGCAGCCCGGGCCCCTGTATGTCTCCCTAATGAGATCAGGAGAGCAGCTCGGCCCCTGTAAATGTCTCCAATGAAATCAGGAAGCAGCTTGGGCCCCTGTATGTCTCCACATGAGATCAGAGGAGCAGCTCGGGCCCCTGTATTGCTCCATATAGATTCAGTAGAGCAGCTCTGGCGGCCCTGTATGTCACCAATATGAGATCAGTAGATCACTCGGGCCCCTGTATGTCCCTCCATATATGAGATCAGGAGAGCAATCTTGGGCGCCCTGTATGTCTCCATATGAGATCATTAGAGCAGCTCGGGCCCCTGTATGTCTCCATATGAGTCATGAGAGCCGCTCGGCCCCAGTATGTCTCCCATAAGCGATCAGGAAACACAACTTGGGCCCCGTAGTCTCCATGAATGAAGATCAAGAGCAGCTCGGGCCCCTGTATGTCTCCATATGAGATCAGTAGAGCAGCTCAGGCCCCTGTATGTCTCAATATGACATAAGATCAGGAGAGCAGCTCGGGCCCCTGTATGTCTCCATATGAGATCAGAAGTAGCAGCTTCGGAAGCCCCTGTCTGTCTCCATTATGAGATCAGGAACAGCTCGAGCCCCCCTGTATGTCTCTTTCCAACATAAAATCAGGAGAGCGCTCGGAGCGCCCAGTATGTCTCCATATGAGATAGAAGAGTAGCTCGGGCCCCTGTATGTCTCCATATGAGATGACTAGAGCAGCTCGGGCCCCTGTATGTCTCCATATGAGATCAGGAGAGCAGCCTCAGGCCCTGTATGTCTCCTATATGAATCAGAAGAGCAGCTCGGGAGCTGCCCCTGTATGTCTCCATATGATGATCAGAAGGAGCGCGCGGGCCCCTGTATAACTCCATAATGAGATCAAGGAGCAGCGTCAGTCCCCTGTATGTCTCCATGTGAGATCAGAAGAGCAGCTCGGGCCCCTGTAATGGTCTCCATAAGAGATCAGAGAGCAGCTCGATGCCCCTTTAATGGTCTCCATATGAGATAGAAGAGCAGCTCGGGCCCCTGTATTTCTCCATATGAGATCACTAGAGCAGCTCGGGACCCTGTATGTCACCATATGAGATCAGGAGAGCAGCTCATCCCCTGAGTATGGTCTTTTAAGCTATATGAGATCAGAAGAGCAGCTCAGCCCCTGTATGTCTCCATATGAGATCAGAGGAGCAGCTCGGCCCCTGTATGTCTCCATATGAGATCTAGAAAGCACTCGGGCCCCTGTATGTCTCCATATTGAGATCAGAGAGAGCAGCTCGGGAGCCCCTATAAGTCTCCATATAGAGATCAGAAGAGCAAGCTCGGAGTCCCCTGTATTTTCCATAAGAGACAGTAGAAGCAGCTCGACACCCTGTATGTCCCATAAAGAAAGAAGAGCAGCTCGGAGCCCCTGTATGTCCCTCCAATGAGATCACAGAGACGCAGCTCGGGCCCCTGTATGTCTCCACCTAAGATCAGGAGAGCAGCTCGGGCCCCTGTATGTCTCCATAGGAGGACATCAGTGAGAGCAGCTCGGAGCCCCTGTATGTACTCCATTATGAGATCAGATCAGCAGCTCGGGGGAGGCCCCTGTATGTCTCCATATGAGATCAGTTAGAGCACTCGGCCCCTGTAGTCCTCCATATAGATCAATCAGCAGCTCGGGCCCGTTTTTATTTTTTTTCTTATGTCTCCATATGAGATCAGGAGAGCAGCTCTGGCCACTCGGTCTCCATATGAGATCAGTAGAGCAGCTCGGGCCCCTGTATGTCTCCATATGAGATCAGAAGAGCAGCTCGGGCCCCTGTATGTCTCCATATGAGATCAGAGGAGAAGCTCGGGCCCCTGTATGTCTCCATATGAGCTCAGGAGTCAGCACTCGGCATGCCCTCTGTATGTTTTACATAATAGATCAGAGAGCAGCTCGGGCCCTGTATAGTCCTCCATATGAGATCAAGGCGAGAATGCTCGGGGCCCCTGTAATGTCTCCATATGAGATCAGCAGCTAGGGGCCCTGTATGTCTCCATATGAGATCAGAAGAGCAGCTCGGGCCCCTGTATGTCTCCATATGAGATCAGGAGAGCAGCTCGGGCCCCTGTATGTCTCCATATGAGATCAGGAGAGCAGCTCGGGCCCCTGTATGTCTCCATATGAGATCAGAAGAGCAGCTCGGGCCCCTGTATGTCTCCACATAAGATCAGGAGAGCAGCTCGGGCCCCTGTATGTCTCCACATAAGATCAGGAGAGCAGCTCGGGCCCCTGTATGTCTCCATATGAGATCAGGAGAGCAGCTCGGGCCCCTGTATGTCTCCATATGAGATCAGAAGAGCAGCTCGGGCCCCTGTATGTCTCCATATGAGATCAGGAGAGCAGCTCGGGCCCCTGTATGTCTCCATATGAGATCAGTAGAGCAGCTCGGGCCCCTGTATGTCTCCATATGAGATCAGTAGAGCAGCTCGGGCCCCTGTATGTCTCCATATGAGATCAGATGAGCAGCTCGGGCCCCTGTATGTCTCCATATGAGATCAGTAGAGCAGCTCGGGCCCCTGTATGTCTCCATATGAGATCAGGAGAGCAGCTCGGGCCCCTGTATGTCTCCATATGAGATCAGGAGAGCAGCTCGGGCCCCTGTATGTCTCCAAATAAGATTAGAAGAGCAGCTCGGGCCCCTGTATGTCTCCATATGAGATCAGGAGAGCAGCTCGGGCCCCTGTATGTCTCCATATGAGATCAGGAGAGCAGCTCGGGCCCCTGTATGTCTCCATATGAGATCAGGAGAGCAGCTCGGGCCCCTGTATGTCTCCATATGAGATCAGAGGAGCAGCTCGGGCCCCTGTATGTCTCCATATGAGATCAGAAGAGCAGCTCGGGCCCCTGTATGTCTCCATATGAGATCAGGAGAGCAGCTCGGGCTCCTGTAATAACTCCATATGAGGGGGTCAGTATGCAGCCCGGCCCCTGTGTGTCGCCATATGAGATCAGGAAGCAGCTCGGGCCCGTGTATGTCTCCATATGAGATCAGGAGAGCAGCTTGGGCCCCTGTATGTCTCCATATGTGAGATCAGAGGACAGCCTCGGGTCCCCTGTATGTCTCCATATGATATCAGTAGAGCATCTCGGGGCCCCTGTATATCTCCATATGAGATCAGGAGAGCAGCTCGGGCCCCTGCATGTCTCCATATGAGATCAGGAGAACAACTTGGGCCCCTGTATGTCTCCATATGAGATCAGAGAGCAGCTCGGGCCCCTGTACATGTCCCCATATGAATCACAGTAGAGGCACTCGGGCCCCTGTATTTCTCCATATGAGATCAGGAGAGCAGCTCGGCGGGCCCCTGTATGTCTCCATATTGAGATCAGTATAGCAGCACTCGTGCTCCCTGTCTGTTCTCCATATGAGATCAGAACAGTAGCTCGAGCCCTGTAATGTCTCCATATGAGATAGAAGAGTAGCTCGGAGCCCCTGTATGTCTCCAAAATGAGATCAGGAAGCAGCTCGGGCCCCCTGTATGTCTCCATAGTGATATCAGGAGAGCAGCTCAGGACCCCAGTATGTCTCATATATGATATCAAAGAGCAGCTCGGGCCCCTGATGTCTCCATATGAGATAGAGGAGCACTCGGGCGGCCCTGTATAATCTCCATATGAGATCAGAAGAGCTCGGGCCCCTGTCTGTCAACATTTGAGATCAGAAGAGCAGCTCGGGCCCCTCTATTTCTTCATCTGAGATCAGTCTAGCAGCTCGGGGACCTGGATATCTCCATTTGTGATCAGGAGAGCAGCTCGGGCCCCTGTATGTCTCCATATGAGATCAGAAGAGCAGCTCGGGCCCCTGTATGTTTCCATATGAGATCAGTAGAGCAGCTCGGACACCTGTATGTCCCCATATAAGATAGAAGAGCAGCTCGGGCCCCCCCTGTAAGGTCTCCCATATGAGATCTATATTAGAGAGCACTCGGGCCCCTGTAATGTCTCCATATCAAATGGAAGACAGGACACGCACATCGTGCCCCTGTCTGTCTCCAATCAATTAGATCAGAGGAGCAGCTCAGCACCCCTGTCTAATCTCTATCCATAATGAGATCAGAAGAGCACTCGGACCCCTGTATGGTCTCCATATGAGAATCAGTCAAGTGCATGCTCGGAGCCCCTATATGTCTCCACTATGAATCAGTAGAAGCAGCTCGGGCCCCCTGTAACATCCTCACATATGAGATCAGTAGAGCAGCTCGGGCCCCTGTATGTCTCCATATGAGATCAGTAGATCAGCTCGGGCCCCTATTTGTCTCCACATGAGATCAGAAGAGCAGCTCAGGCCTCTGTATGTCTCCATATGAGATTAGGAGAGCAGCTCGGGCCCCTGTATGTCTCCATATGAGATCAGTAGAGCAGCTCGGGCCCCTATATGTCTCTATATGAGATCAGTAGAGCAGCTCGGGCCCTTGTATGTCTCCATATGAAGTCAGACAAGCAGCTCGGGCCCCTGTATATGTCCATATGAGATCAGGAGAGCAGCTCGGGCCCCTGTATGTCTCCACATGAGATCAGTTGAGCAGCTCGGGCCCCTGTATGTCTTCATATGAGATCAGAGCGCGCCTCGGCCCCTGGTATCTCCATATTAGATCAGAAGAGACCGCTCCGCCCCTTCTATGACTCCAATGAGATCAAGATAGAGCAGCTTCGGGTCCCTGTATGGTACTCCATATGAGATCAAGGAGAGCAGCTCGGGCCCCATGTATGTCTCCATATGAGATCAGAAAGAGTCATCTCGGGGCCCCTGTATGTCTCCAAATGATGATCAGGAAGCAGCTTGGCCCCTGTATGTCTCCATATGAGATCAGAGAGCAGCTCGGGCCCTGGAATGTCTCCATATGAGTATCACAGAGGAGCAGCTCGGGCTCCCTGTATGTCTCACCATGAGTATCAGAAGATATCAGCTCCGGGCCCTATGTAATGTCTCCATCTTGAGATCATGAGAAGCAGCTCTGCCCTGTATGTCCTCCTCACATGCAGCATGGGCCCCTGTATGTCTTCCATATGAATAAGGAGAGCCGCTCTGGAGCCCCTGTATGTCTCCATATGAGATCAGAGGAACAGCTCGGGCCCCTGTATGTCTCCATATGAGATCAGGTGAGCAGCTTGGGGCCCCTGTATGTCTCCATATAGAGATCAGAGAGGCAGCTCGGGGCCCAAGTATAGTCACCATATGAAATTCAGACAAGCAGCTCGGGCGCCCCTGTATACTTCCATATGAGATCGAAGAGGCAGCTCGGGCCCCCTGTATGTCTCCATAATGAGATCAGGAGAGCAGCTCGGTGCCCCTGTATAACTCCATCATGAGAACGAAGAGCAGCACGGGCCCCTTACATGTCTCCATATGAGATCAGCGAGAGCAAGCTCTCGGGCTCCTGGTATGTCTCCATATGAGATCAGGAGAGCAGCTCGGGCCCCTGTATGTCTCCATATGAGATCAGAGGAGCAGCTCGGGCTCCTGTATGTCTCCATATGAGATCAGGGGAGCAGCTCGGGCCCCTGTATGTCTCCACATGTGACACATCATAAAGAGCTGCTCAGGCCTCTGTAATGTCTCCATATGAGATTAGGAGAGCAGCTCGGGCCCGCTTATGTCTCCATATGGGAGATCAGGAGAGCAGCTTCGGCGATGCCCCCTGTAGTCTGCCATATGAATCAGGAGAGCAGCTCGGGCCCCGTATGTCTTCCATATGAGATAGGAGAGCAGCTCGCCCCCGTATGTCTCCATATGAGATCAGGGAAACCTCGGGCCCCTGTATGCTCCTATGAGATTTTAGAGGAAACCCGCTCGGGCCCCTGTTTTGCTCTATATGAGATCAGAACAGTTTGGGGCCCCTGTATGTCCCCACATGTGAGGGCCCGAGCAGTTTGGGGCCCCTTGGGGCTGTTATAAAATGTTTTTTGTTAAGGTCCCGGCGGTTTTATTTTTCCCTACCATGGTGTGAACCCCTAAAAAGGAGGGGTTTAGATCTCCAAATATTGTGTTGTGTTACAATTTCCTTATTTCCATTTTTTTTTTTTAAATGTAAAACAATACAAAAAAAATTAACAATTTTTTATTCTTTTCTCCCCAAGGGAAAAAGAATCCTATTAATGAGCCAAAGGCATGATAACCAGTAACAACTTCATCAGGAGGCGCCGTCCGAATACAGCAATGGTAATGGATTGAGTCTCTCAAGTCCCCTTTCCGTGACATTGAAGTGTGAGATCTTGAGCAGACACCAGACCATGCATGACAACCACTGAATAAGGTTCCAATACTCATCTGTAGTCTATTTATGCGATGAATAAATTGATTTTATTAACCAGCGAGGAGAGGGCTCGAAAAAAAAGGTGTCCCGCTCGGGAGATCCATCACGCCGGGGGAAACCCGGGAATCTTGACCCGGGTCTTGCATATATGTAATTTTCCCAAAAGGGAAAAGGGGCCCCCTTTTAATTTTCTTCTTTCGTAAAT
>JAODAL010064242.1:0-18828 GCA_025379985.1 Phyllomedusa bahiana
GGCGGTCCTGGACAGCAAGCGAGGCCTGTAGATCAGCAACAGCACGACTAGTGGTGTCCTGCGATTTCTCTAGGGTCTGGTATTTGTCCTGAAGTTCTGCTACAGCAGTCTGCACCGGCTGGAGATCCTGCTTCCACGCCTGTCTGAGGTCCTGGCCCAGCTGCCTTAGTTCATCTTTTGATGGTAGGAGTGAGAGCAAAGCTCTAAGCTCCGGGTGTGAGGCCAGGGTGATTAGAGCATCGTCTGGTGGCGGTAAACCTGGGGTTTGGGCAACCGTTTGCTGTGCCCGTATTTCTGGTGCTTGTTTATGCACGTTATAGCACGGTGTCAAAGGAGTGGGGCTGTCCCCCCATGTGGGAGTCCCAGGATGCGAGATCCAGACGATATCCTGGGAAGGGATGCATCGGTCACCCACCTGGCGGAGGTTGGAGTCTGTCGCGACCCCCTGTGGTGCGAGTTCCTTATGGAGTCTTTCCTGCCCCGCGGATCCTCCCGACATCACTGATGGGGCGAGATGAGTAGGGCGGCTCGAGGGTTCAAACAGAGACACGTGACCTCCTGTTGTTTTGGTGGGGGCCCGCCGTGCGGGACTCTCCGGGGCAATGGTCAGCTGTAGATCCGTGGGCGAGGAAGGGTGGTCCACATATGGCACCGAGCAAACCAGGGCCGATCCTGTCACCATGCGCAGCAGGACTTGAGGGGCCCCAGAAGTACACTGCCCTTCTCCTCCATGTACAGGTGTAGACAGGGCCAGCTGCATAGCGTCCGAAGGGGAGTCCCTAAGGGTCTGACCCCGCTGCGCTGCACCCTCAAATGTGGGTTCCTTTAATACAGACCCCTCGTCAGGTTGGGGACTCGGCGGGAAGCACTCCACCGCCCAGTTGGTGGAGCAGTCCAGTCCAGGAATCTCCTCAACCCCTCCATCCTGCATGATCACCCCATCTCCCCTACACATAGCCTTGGGTGCCGGAGATGCAGTCCGGTGGTAATCTGGGGCCACAGCAGCCGGCTGTAGAATGTGCACATGACTCCCCTGCAGTCCCAATGATAGCAAGCCCTCCGGTACCTCTGTCATCTGTGATGGCGGACATTCCTCCATGCGGTTCCCCAAAATGGCGCTTGGCGCGCTAAGAGTGGCAGCCGGGCCGCAGGTGGTTCCCCGCCACTGCTCAGGGCTCTCACTTGTCCAGCACTCAGTCGTCAGTGACATAGGTTGGCGGTGCGGGTCGTTCCGATCTGGCGTCGGGACCCTCAGGCCCATCTCAGCACCCGGTGGACGCTTCACGGGCAAGATATCCGTTCCGCTGGATTCTCCGCTGCTTCCACTCGTGTGACTCGCCCTCTCCAGGGCAGCGATCCCGCTCCGTGCTGCAGGTCGGTCCGTAGAAGTCGGCAGTGGCATTGTTCGTCCACTGCCTGTCTGCTAATTTCTTTTGCCGACCCCTCTCTGATGGTGAGCAGAGGTAAGAGAAGATGGCTCCGGCGCGCGGGAAGGCCCGGGAAGATCTCCGGTCTCGTCCAGGCCCTGCAGCGGCGTGAAGAAGTTGGAGATCGGGATGTCTCCGGTCACAAGGGTTTTAGGCACCAGGCCTGCCTTTTTCTGTCGCCTTTGGCCCATGATAAGTTCGTTCTCTCTGATGATTTTTCCTTCCTGCCGGGAGCTCAGTAAATCTGCTTCCTTCTTCTTCACATGGCAAGCCACGCCCCCCCAACCTCTTATTTTTCATTATATAATAGCAATTTCCATCAAATGTATCAGGAGATACGTACGTTATTGCAGAGATGGCAGACCTTGCCCCTCTCTCTATTGGGTAAAATTGCGGCGGTCAAAATGACCATCTTACCTAAACTACTGTATTTGTTTGAAGCTCTCCCGGTCCCTGTGCCCCTGGCTCATTTAAAAGCCATGCAAGCGTCGGTATTGCGGTTTATTTGGGGAACACGCCGGCATAGAATAGGAAAGAGTGTAATGCTGACGGGAAAGGATAATGGGGGACTGGCAGTTCCAGACCTCAAAAAATATTACTGGGCCGCACAGCTTAGATGGATACCAGCGTGGTCCACGCTTTATGCATATTCTAAATGGGCTGAAATAGAGAAATTGTGGATGGATCCGATGCATCCCAACTCCCTGTTGTGGGCAACATCCCATATACAAGACAATGGCCCTCTATTGGGGCCCATCAGACTGACGAGAGATGTGTGGAACCGTTGCGCTAAGAGATTTGGGCTTTGCTCACCATCCTCTGCAATGACCTCTTTCCTGTTTAATCCCATGTTTCCAAGTGGAATGGGAGGCATTTACATGAAGCCATGGTATGACCGGCAACTCTTCAGAATAGCAGATATAGTAGACTATAAAACCCTACAAATTATCCCTTTTAAAACCTTGCAAGAACGGTTTCGCCTACCAGATAGTAGCCACTATTCCTATCTACAAATTACCCACTTCTCTAGGTCAGTGTTGGGGAGCAACAGAGTTACTCGGCCTACGAGATTTGAATTGACATGTAAGCTCTATACCTCGACTAGAGGATTGATTTCCCACATTTACTCCATGTTATCTCATCCCAGCCCTGAGGAGCTTCCTAAACATCCATACATGGAGAGGTGGGAGGGATACCTGGGGAGACGGCTTTCTGGGGAGGAGTGGAGATTGATTTGGAAGAGAGCAGGTCAAACGTCCCAATGCACTCAATATAAAGAAAACCAGTATAAAATCATCATGCTGTGGTATTATACGCCCTCCCTACTACACAAAATGAACCAGAGCATTCCGGATCAGTGTTGGAGATGCGGGGCTCGTGAGGCAAACGTCTTCCACATTTTTTGGGAGTGCCCCCTAATAAAGAGTTATTGGAGACAGGTTAAAACGTTGGTTGAAAATATCACGGGAATCCCCTATGCTTTTTAATGAACATCCATTTTCCCCCAGCTAGGAAAACTACAGTGCGTTTAATCTTACATATTCTCACAGCAGCAAGATGCTTAGTCTCTGTTTTTTGGAAACGGAAAAATGCTCCTGCATTGGAGGACGTACTTTGCAGACTTAGGGAAGTGAAGGTGATGGAACAGCTTTCAGCCTCTCTAAATAACACTCTGGATAGATTTGAGGAGATATGGTCTCAATGGGATTGGTATTCTACCAGCCATGGGATATGAAGCCACAAAGAATGAGGGCCGCATATACCCTCTAGAGTGTTCTTGATCACAGTCTTCCAATGCAGTAGCAACAATACTACCCCCCCCCCTATCCTTCCGTGTCTGTCTTGTCACTTGTTTAGTTGTTAATTAAATGTCATTCTTACTCTTTACATATTTTGGAATTTTATGTAAAAATGATCTGATTACTTCTAGAATGTGGATATAATACATTGCCTAAAAGGCGTTCAGAAGCCTTAAATTTGTCATTCAAGGTTAAGAGGCATAGTAATTGTATACTATTGTTTTATGCATTGTTTCTCACTGTAACCAATGATATTATTGAACATTGTAAAATTCTTGTTTAAAAAAAAAATTTTTTTATAATAATAAAAACACAGTTAAACCAAATCCACACATTTAAATCTGCACTGGCCTCAGCCAAATAGGATGAATTCACCACTGTCATATCCTCCCTGTCTCACAACCCCAGACAACTATACAAAACCTTCAACTCTCTTCTCCATCCATCAGCATCTCCTCCCCCATCCCTCCTTTCAGCAGATGACTTTGACACCCACTTTCTAAACAAGACCAGTCTAATCAGAGAAAGCATCACCCCACTGTCCCCACCGCCCACATCCATGCCTGCACAGTCTGCACCGCCAGCCCCTCTATCCACGCAGTTCCCACAGCCACCACCTTGCACTCCCCCCCCTAACTCGCTTCTCCACTGTCACTCATGCCAAGCTCGCCGCTCTACTGTCTAAATCCCACCTCACTCCCTGTATCCTTGATCCCCTCCCATCTCACCTCATCCCAGACTTCAGCCCTGTTTAACTCCCAGCTCTCAACCATCTCTTCAACCTATCACTAACCTCTGGCATCTTCCCTTCATCATTTAAACAAACTACCATCACACCCATCCTGAAGAAACCATCTATTGACCCCTCCTCTCCGTCCAACTATCGCCCCATCTCACTGCTTTCATTTACTTCTAAACTCCTCTAACAACACGTCTACCTTTAACTGTCCTGTCTGTCCTCCAACTCTCTTCTTGACCCACTGCAATCTGGTTTCCGATCCCATCACTCTACAGAAACCGCCTTAACCAAGGTCACCAACGACCTAGTAACTGCTAAAGCCTCACGTCACTACTCAATCCTTCTCCTCCTAGACTTATCCTCTGCCTTTGACACTGTTAACCATTCCCACCTGCTACAAATCCTCTCATCCCTCAGCATCCCAGACTCGGCCCTCTCCTGTATCTCCTCGTGCCTCACCGATAGAACATTCACTGTCTCTCATTCTCGCACCACCTCCTCCTCTCGCCCTCTCTCTGGTGTCCCTCTGGGGTTAGTCCTGGGTCCCTTACTTTTTTCTATCTACACTCTTGGTCTGGGTCAGCTAATAGCATCAAACAGCATTCAATACCACCTCTATGCTGATGACACCCAACTTTACATCTCCGGCCCAGACATCAACACTTTACTGTCCAAGATCCCAGATTGTCTGTCGTCCATATCCTCCTTCTTCTCCTCCCGTCTCCTAAAACTTAATGTAGAGAAAACTGAACTCATCATCTTTCCTCCTTCCCACTCCATCCCTTCACCTGATCTCTCTATTACAGTCAATGGCTCTACACTCTCACCGGTCCAGCAAGTCCGCTGCCTCGGGATTACACTTGACTCCACTTTGTCCTTCAAACCCCACATCCAAACCCTCACCTCTGTCTGCTGCCTCCACCTGAGAAATATTTCACGAATCCGCTCATTCCTTAACCCTGTCACTACAAAAATGCTGGTCCATGCCCTTGTCATCTCCCGCCTAGACTACTGCAACATCCTTCTCTGCAGCCTCCCGTCTAGCACTCTTGCTCCCCTTCAATCCATCTGCAACTCTGCTGCCCATCTTATCCACCTCTCTTCTCGTTACTCCTCTGCCTCTCCCCTCTGCCAATCCCTGCACTGGCTACCTATTGCCCAGTGCATTAATTTCAAGTTACTAACCATGACCTCCTATTTATGTAACATGGCTGGACCATTGTAAACTGAGCACTTCTTAACCCTTTGTCTCACCCTTACACCATAATAGATTGTAAGCTCTCGCGAGCAGGGTCCTCATACCTCGTGTCTCATTTGTAAGTTCTTTTAATGTGTAATGTCTGTATGTACACCCTCTAAATTGTAAAGTGCTGCGGAATATCTTGGCGCTATATAAATAAAAATTATTATTATTATTATGACCTATAGGGCTCTCCATAACCTCTCTCCTCCATACATCTCTGCCTTAAGCTCCAGATACCTCCGCTCCTCACAGGACCTTCTTCTCTGCTCTCCTCTTATCAGCTCCTCACACAACCACCTCCAAGACTTCTCCCGTGCTTCCCCCACACTGTGGAACTCACTGCCCCAACACATCACACTCCCCCACTCTCACCAGCCTCAAAAGCAACCTGAAAACCTCTCTCTTCAGGAGCCTATAACCAACATACAATAACCCTGCTGTCACTACACCTTCCACAAACATGTCTGCCCCCACCTTCTGCCTCTCTCCCCATTCCGTGTAGATTGTAAGCCTTCCCTCTGTATCTGTAGTTAGTCACAGCTTGTCACTGCTATAATTGTTTGATTTATGTTATGTATGTGACCCCCTGAATGTACAATGCCCTGGAATCAATGGCACTATAAAATAAATAATAATACTGGAAAGTGAGCTGGATTTTTTTTCGCTGTTTGCCTTCACAGCTGCAGATATTGTCCTACTCTGTAAGGCTCTGTCTCCCCTGGACAAAAAAAAACACCTGAAAATGAAATACTAAAAACGTTCATAAAACTGAGTTCTCTGTCCCCTGCCTGTCAAAAGCTGCTGAAAAAACAGGCGTTTTTTGCTGTGATTTGCGGGTTTTGCCGCATTTTGCATTTTTTACGCATGTGTTTTGGTTGTTTTCAAGTCTGTTTTTTATGTATACATAAATTAAGGCTTTGATAGGTAACTTCATCCTACAAAAGGGGATGTAAAGCACACTGCTGCGTTTATCTGTGATCGTGTAGTCTTGTTATAGATTTTGACGCTGATAAAATTATCTTGCTTTTGTCGCTATAAATAATTTTTTTTTACTGATTTTGTGTCTAAAATAAATTTTTTTTCTTGATTTTGTCCCTAATAGTTATCTCACTTTAATAGGGACAATATCCTGAAAAAAACTTATTTTAGAACCAAAATCCGTAAAAAAAAGTTATTTTTAGCGGCAGAAGCAAGATAACTTTATTTGCGCCAAAATATGTTAAGAAAAGAATTTTAGCACTAAAATCCATTAAAAAAAGTATTCTTGCACTTGCACAACCTGTGCAATGTATGCCATTCTTGAGCAACAGTTCGAGGGTCCATACTGCTGTGCAAGATGTGTGCACACTGCACACGTAGAAGCCCGGATACTGGATCTAAATGAGCAAGTGGCAACACTGAGATCCATTGCCAACTTGGAAGCGAGCCGGCTGCCCACTGAGCAATCACTCGCAGGTGTAGATGCTGGGGAGGATGGTAGCATGGAGGTGCAGGGGCATGAGGCAGCTAGCTGGGTAACAGTTAGAAAGAAGGGTAGAGGGAAGAGTGTCAGGGAGGCTATAATATAATCCATTTCCTTTTATCCTTCAATAGTTTTTTGTCAAGGAGCCACAAAAACACAGAATTTTATTCTGCTTATGGAGGCCCTAAACACTATTGACTGGGACAATGTGTTCAAAAATGGCAGAACAAATAATAAATTGGATATTTTTAAAAACATCCTAGGCTACCACTGTGAGAGGTACATACCTTATGGTAATAAAAAAAATTAGAAACAGGAAAAACCCAATGTGGATCAACAGGGATGTAAAAGAGGCAATAAATAACAAAAAGAAAGCGTTTCATCTACTAAAATAAAACAGGAGGGTAGTGAAGAGGCGCTAAGAAGCTATAGGGAAAAAAATAAAGTGTGTACAATAATGATAAAGGCAGTAAAGCTGGAGACAGAAAGACGTATTGCCATAGAAAGTAAAAGTAATCCCAAAATATTTTTTAACTATATAAATAAAGAGATTAAAACAGAAAATGTTGGCCCTTTGAAAAATACTGAGGGAGAGACAGTAGAGGGAGATGAGAAAAAAGCAAACCTATTAAACAATTTTTTCTCCACTGTATGTATCGAGGAAGAGGATAACCTTCCTGTTAATGAGCAGAGGGATGAGGTAATCTCCAACTTAAATGTTTCTTGTCTAAATCAGGAAGAAGTGCAGCTCCGTCTTAAGAAGATTAAAATAGACAAATCCCCAGGTCCCCTACAGTACACACCCGCGAGTCCTAAGGGAGTTAAGTGATGTCAGAGATAGACCCCTATTCTTAATATTTATGGACTGTCTAATAACGGGGTAGGTCCCAAAGGATTGGCGCATAGCAAATGTGGCGCCAATATTCAAAAAGGGGTGAAAAAGTGATCCAGGAAACTATAGATCGGTAAATTTAACCTCTGTTGTAGGTAAAATGTTTGAAGGGTTTCTAAGAGATGCTATCCTGGAGTATCTCACTGAAAATAAATGTATAACCCTGGTCCAGCATGGGTTTATGAAGGATCGGTCCTGTCAGACTAATCTCATCAGCTTCTATTAGTACTAGACTGGATCCGGGTGAGGCATTGGATGTCATAGATCTAGATTTTTCTAAAGCATTTGATACGGTGCCACATAAAAGGTGCGTAGTGCGCCAACATACAAACAAACCGAATATGTCAGCGCGCGGGAAGACGGCAGCGCACTGCTATGTAAAGGCAGGTTAGCTGAGACTTGGTTGTCTGGTATCAAGACGTGCAGCCACATCATGGCTGTCTCCCCTATTTGGGATTAACAATACTCCCCTGATGAACCCTGGAGTGTATAACAGGGAGAAACGCGTCGGGAATACGGGAAGATAAGGGTCTTCTGCCACATCAGCTAAGGTCGTATATACTATTATTTGCATTCTATATCTAACTATGGAAACTGGAAAGTCCAGGTAATTTCAAACTAAGGCTGGATCTAGTTCAGTGTGACCCATGTGGTATCTTGTACCTGACTTGTGGTTAATAGGGTCACTAGCAGATAGAATGTGTGTATATTTATGACCATTTTGGTGTCTTTGTGAGCAGGGTATCTGACCCTTGTTGATTCAATTTAATTTATGATATCTCTTTGGGAGCAGTGTATGTGTGACATTGAGCACATTTTTATATGACTGTTTTTGTGATCCCCCATGTATATCTACCTATGTATAGAGTGAAAAAGGTTTAGTTAGGGGATTAATAGGGCTAGCCCTCCATGGTGGGGCCGACCCTTTCAGGACGACTACCCTGCCCTGAGCTAGGTTCAGTGTAGGGTTTTTGATAGGGTCATATAATATAATATATAATATATTGCACTACTCCCGTATCACATGGTGGCGGCAACTGTTAGCTGCATATAAGGTTTTTAGTTTTTGCTTTTTAAATATATTATTATAGGTTATATTTTAGATAAGGAGTTTTGTGGTCGACTTGCAGTGATTTTGAGTTTCCAAACTCTGAGTACGTTATAGTTTAATTTTTTCAGTGATTTTTCACATAAAAGGTTGGTAAGTAAAATGAGAATGCTTGGACTGGGGGAAAAACGCTGAAAACACTGACGTTTTTCTGTTCCTTTGTAGACAGAGCCTAAGCCTCTACAAGGTCATCAATAAACATAGACATTCAATGGCTAGCATTGCTGATTATGGAGCACTTTTCTAATTACGAGGATACTGAGCATGAGTAACTGAAAAAAACAGTAATTTATACAACCCAATTCCAAAAATGTTGAGATGAAATGTAAAATGTAAAGCAAATAAGAATGTGATGATTTGGAAATCTCTTATAACCATATTTTATTCACCACAGAACACAGATCAGGAGGTGGAAGTTAGGCATTTTTCTATTTTATATGAAAAACAATCATTTAGAAAATTGATGGCAGTGACACTTCTTAAAAGACTTGGGACAGGGTAACAAACGGCTGAAAAAGGAAATGGTGCTCATGAAAAACCGCTGAATGCTTAATTTTTAACTAATTAAATGCTCTATCTACGGATCTATGGGTCTCCAGGTCGCACCGTATTAAAAACAGGCATCGATCGGTCAAGAAATCATCATCACTAATCCAAAAACTGCAAGTTATTGCTCTATCTTTGAAAAGGGAAAAAGCCATAAATCAACAAATCCAGATACACCGCGCCCTCTGGGCCTATCTCATTGATGTCTTTCTCATTAAACAAATGGCTTCTTCTGTGGATTCCTTTTCTCCCCCATTCCTCAGTTTAATTGACATCCTCTTGCAACACTAGGATTGCTACAAAAAGAAAGTATTAGATACTAAAAGAAGTATTTTCTAACTCCAGTCCTAGGACCCACCAATTTAGGTCATGTTTTCAGAATTTCCTTTGCATTGCACAGGTGAAGTAATTTTGTCAGTGCATTAGATGGGATATCCTGACCGGTTAGTGGTTCTTGAGAAACACTGCCTGAGTTTTTTTCCTGACCATCCAACACGATGTTATAGCTTCATAGTCAGGAATTTCTTTAAAGGAGTTGTCTCACTACAGGCTTTCAGCCTTCTTCAATGTCACTGTTGGTATAGGTTTTTTGAATTCGGGGGCCCATGCTTCTTGTTCCCTCTTCTCCTCCTTTTTCCCCCTCCCCTCAGCACACAGACAGTCTCCTTCTATACTGCAGGGGAAGGGCGAGGGGGTTTGCTGCCAGAGTTAACCTGTGTGTGCTGCTTAGGTCTGCTGCAGGCTCTTGCTGCCCCTCTCCACAGTCAGGAGAGGGCGGGATCTATGAGTGTGGAGAGGTCTGTAAAGCTGTGTATGCTAATAGCAGAGCAGAGGGGATGCATGTTTTCCCTATACCCCTGCTTAGCATACAAAATCTCCACATCTCAAGCAACAACAAACCCTGTCAGAAAGAACAGGGCAGCTGTGAGGTGAGTTACTATAATCATGATGTGTCACTAATACAGCAGAGCATGAACCGTTACTGCCTCCTGATCTGTTTATTAGTATAGTCAAAACTCCACAGACACTCATTGATTATAGTAACACACAGGGTCACTGCTGTCACATCTATTGATCAGCCTCACCTCTGCTCTCCTCAATCTGTGTAGAGAGCAGGAGGAAGCAGGCACACACATGGTTAATCCAGGCAGCACAGCTACACAGAAGCCAGAGCCATCCCCCTCCCTCCACTACAGAAGCATACTGTGTGGGAGGGGCTTTTGTGCTATGACCTGTATTGGATGAGTCACCAGGACTGGCACCCAGTGAGATAAGATCAACATGTCAGCTGCTATAGGGATTTAGGGGGCTGCCCACACATTACTAACAGGGGTAACTCAAAATAGGAGGACATTTGTAATGAAATAATTTTTCAAAACTGCTTTTATTTAAGATTTTTATTAAAACCCAAACTTGTAGCGAGACAACCCTTTAATATGGAAAAATTTTTGCAAGGTTGTATGAAAGAATGGTAAGTATGTAGTGATGGCTTTTCGTTATTAGATAGGTGCTGCAGCTCAGTCACTGATTTTGCAAGCTTGTGGTACACAACATGTGGGCAGGTTCCACTTATCAGGCAGTTGGGGAACACATTCTTCATGGTATTTGTCGAACTATAAGTCCCAGCATGGGTTTCATTTCAGTTGTTGGTGATGGGCCCTTTTTTTTTTTTCCCCTAGTCCTAGGGCCAGACATTTTTTCATTTTCCTCTTGGCACAGTCGTATGAGGCTCTATTTTTTTAATCGGCCGATAGTGTACTAAGAGCCCCAAAAAATATTTATGGGGTGGAGTAAAGAAATTATCCTTTAAGGATCATGGCTGCAGGTAAACTACACTGTAAAAATAATGTACTACAGCATAGTGCACTGATACCACATTTCTATTAAACCGCCGCAAAGGCCGTGTAAGTCTAAGGCTTTATTTTACACTTACCTCTAACATACAATTTTTTAGGGCAAAATACATAAAATCCACATGCATTTCTTTTTTTTTTTTTTTGCTACAAGCAATTTTTTATACTTTTTTTTGCTAAATAAAGTGTATAGGTACATGCATTTTTTTGTGCATTTTTCCCACCACCTGATCTTCAGCATGGAAAAAGGGCACAAGAAACACTTAAAAACACAGCATGCAGGCAAACATGCTTTTTTTTGGTTCAGGAAAAAAAATAAAAAAACAATGGTTTACAGGCATAAAAATGCCATAAACTGGGGGGGGGCGTGGCCTGCGATGTAAGCGGTTGGTCGCATGAAGACAGAGCTCCTCACAGGAATCCGTTATCTATACAGAAGGCGTGCATGAAATGGGTCCCAAACGATCTAAAAAGCTGGCTAAGGTGCCCCTGACCCCCTCTCAAGGGGGGATACCAATCTCAAACTTTTTCTCGCCCCTATCGGGCCTGGATGAAGAAAGCGCTTTTTCCCGTGCGGCCGCGCCATCTTACCCGACCTCAGTGCCTGGGGCGGAAGTGCACTCCTGCCCTCGTGTGCAACCGAGAACGGACGAGATAACACCGTCGAAAGGACTCTCCGACTCAGCCCGCTCACTCTCCGAGGCACCCGCCGGAACTTTGCTGAGCTCCGAGACAGACGCGGCTGAGCCCCGGCAGCTGCAGCGCTCGTCACAGCGGCGCGCAATTAAGCATCCGGAGACCCTGCTGGGAGATGGATCACTTCCTGACTCTCCCTCACCACCTTCCCCGACCTCCTCACCCCGGGTAGAGGTTCACTCCCCAACCGGAGAACAGCACCAGGTCCAGCTGATACCTCAGCAGCGAAAGTCGCAGGAAATGCAGGTACAACAAGCAGTCCCGGGGCCCACATACAACGGCCAATCAATACCTTCCTCCCGGCCGCCATTATCTTCCTCCGGCATCTTGCAATCCATGGGGAGCCCTGTGCGAGAGAGGCAACCCGCCGCCTCAACTCACATCCCTGCGGTTCTCACTTCTCCAACGCGCATAACAGCGCCAGAGCCATCTTTGACCCTAGAGCCATCACAGGGATCAGCCAAAGCCCCATCTGGGTATACAAAACAGCAGGCCCAGGAGTACTGCAACCCTCAAGGGCTTTTGGATAAAGGCTCCCACACGCTACTGAACACTACCACCCAGTCAGATCTACTTCCTTGGGGCCTAGGATCATCGGCAAACCCGGACTTGAATGTCTCTAATAACTGGCCTGCTGAGACTCCTCTAATAGGGGATCAACCTCCCCCACACCTAGGGGATTCATGTATGCAGCAACATGGTGCCTCAGCGATTTCTTACCACCCTCTTCAGGATGCTATCTCCAGCCCGGTCGCTTCTTCAGGTCACCAGGGAACACCTGAGACCTCTCCAGAAGTCAGTAACCCCTCCACCTTCAGCAGTAGGGCCCAGCAACATGGTCCTCCTCTGATTGCTCAGGAAGGGCGAACGTATACTCCTTCTAATAGTGGTCCTGGATGTGTCACTCAAGAACTGCATGCTTCTTCCACTCCTATGATAATGGAATGGTCATCCTCCCCCCTTCTGGAACAACATAAGAGTTCTGAGCGGCAACAAGTGAGTGGCCCACCCTTCACCCCACGGAGTGCCAGCTGGAACTCCAACCCGGAGTCCCCCTCCTGGACATTTGATACCAACCTTCAACAATTGGAGGTACCTCGCCAAAACCACAACAACGTCTGCTCTAACTCGGCATCAGCAGACCGCCCTGCTATACTGTCTCCCCCAGAGGAGTCTATGCGTGTCTTGGCGGCCCATCCAGAGCTACAGGCACTCCTGACACTTCTCCCGTCCAAAAGTGATATGCTACGGCTTGTTCAAGACCTTCGACAGGCGTGGCTCCAGGACCTACAGCCAGTGCAGTCTGCAGTAACTTCCCTCCAGGAGAAAGTTAAACAAATTGAGCAGATCCAAGATTCTGCAAATCTCACAATTGCCGGTCTACAGGCCTCAATGGCCGCTCAAGCTGAACGCCAAGAGCAATTAACGTCCCACTTGGACGATATTGAAAATCGCAGTAGGCGAAATAACATTAGAGTTCGTGGACTACCGGAGAAGGTTAGGAACTCGGAACTAATCCCTACACTAACCAAAATGTTTAACCATATTCTGGGCCGACCATTAGACACAGCGATAGAATTCGACCGAGCCCATCGCGCTCTACGCCCTCAAAGTCAGGATCTAAATTGACCAAGGGACGTGATTTGTAGAATCCACCATTTTACCCTCAAAGAGGAGATCCTACGGAAAGACCGCCTCATGCAAACAGTGAAGTTTGAGGACTCTAGAATTGGTCTCTACCCGGATCTCTCCAGGCGCACCTTGCGCTTGCGCTCAGCACTGAAACCTCTTCTTAAGATGCTTCAGGAGTGTCAGATTCAATATAGATGGGGCTTCCCCTTCGCCCTCCAGGTCAGACAAGGAGAAGCCCTTGTTACTCTTCGATCACCTTCTGACCTCCAAAGCTTCACAACAGCATTAAAGCTACCCATGATTGATATTCCCGACTGGACCTCTGCCACAGACTTCACCTTCGGCCCTGCAAAGGCTACGCCTCGTGACCATGCCTCTCCTGCAGTATCCTCGCTTCCAAAGACTCAACGCTCGGCTAGACGACCGAGGAACGCTGAAGTCCATCCACTGGCTAGTGGACCTCTACGCTGATATCCTGCTCAGGAACTGTGAGATGGTTAAAATTTTTCTTCTCTCTTGTATACTCTCTTGTGTGAGATAAAGAGTCAGCTGAGGCCTAGGGATTACAACTAGGTCCTCATGAATCAGTCCTTTAACACTATGTCACCTGACTGACTTGTAATGTCTATGTTAGTTTGCATAACTGATATGTTAAGGCGGATGCCTCCCTTTCTTCATCTGCCATTGATGTCAGCTTTCCCGACCCATTGGAAATTACCTTTTATCTTTCTCTCTTTAATCTTTACTAGATGCCTTCTATTGTAATCCAGGCAAAAGACCCCCTAACACTTATCCTCCCCCCCCCCACCCTTTTTTTTTTTCTTTCTCTTTTCTTCCCTCCCTTCTTCCTAATTCCCTCCTCTCTCTCTCTCTACCTCACCTGCTTTTCTACAATGCCTGTCATTTTTGCTGCAATATTCCTGTGGAGCTATCTATGGATTCTGTGTTAGTAATACGTTCTGCTCATGCCAGGCGTGCAAAGCAGTCACGATTTCCCCCCAACACTATTAGCCATAACTGTTCTTTGGCTATCTGCAGCTATTTGCCTGCTGTGTTCCCTTTTGTGGCCTGAGTTATATAGGCCTTCTTTGTTCTTTGAGTTCCTTGTTATTTTCTCACCCTTACTATTAGGTCGGTCGATGCTAGTCCCTTTGTCAGCTCTCTTAATACAGCCTGAGCTTGCAAACAAAAGCCCTTTATCTTTTCCTCATGCATACGATTAGAGTTACATCCCTTAACGTTAAGGGATTTAACATCCCCGAAAATCGATCGCAGATACTCTATTATCTGCACAAGCAAAGATCCCACATTGTTTGTCTCCAGGAGACCCATCTCCTGCAAGATCACACTAAAGCCATCCGCAATAGGTACTTCCCTGCCTGGTACCATAGCAGTAATTCTTCCCAAAAGATGAAGGGCGTGGCTATCTTTATTCATAAATCCCTCCCTGCCCAAGTTCTGGATGTCTTCGCGGACCAGGATGCAAGGGCCGTGTTTGTGAAGTGCAGCATACAGGGGCATGTTTATACAATCGCTAACCTTTATGTGCCTAATACCAATCAGCTCCCTTTCTTGTCCAGGGTGTTGGAGGATCTCACCTGTTTTGCACAAGGTCACGTTATCCTTTGTTGTGATCTCAACCTAACTCTCCTCCCTGCACTTGACTCTCCTGTAGGTCGTTCTGCGGTCCCGCATCGAGTTCTCAACAAAGTGAAACACCTGTTATACAATATGCAATGTGTGGCGTCTCCTGCACCATGATGAAAGGAACTACACTTTCTTTTCCCATCCACACCAGTCATATGGTCGCATTGACTATGTTTTAATTCGGCACTCCCTTCTCCCACTCACGGTAGATTGTGGGATAGGCTCCATTCTACATTCGGACCATGCACCAGTGCACTGTGACCTGGCTCTCCCAAACTTTCAGCGTCCCCCATTCGCCTGGAAACTAAACGAGTCTCTTTTGCAGGACACTCTGTGTTTGGCGGAGCTACAGTCCAGCATAAAGGATTTCCAAGATGCTCACGCTACTGATACCACTACTCCGCAGGTTCAATGGGAGGCGCTGAAATGTGTCCTGAGAGGCATACTCATCAAGCATGGTGCGCGACTAAAACGGGAATCAGCGAGCAAACTTCAGTCCCTCTTGGCTAAACTTACTCTAGTGGAAACTTCCCATAAAGCTTCCGGTGCAGAGTCTGACCTTAGGGAACTGACGCAGCTCCGCCATGATATACTCTTGATTATGGAACATAAACACAAGCGATATCGTGAACTGTTCGCTACGCGACCATATATCTGGAGTAATAAACCGGGCCGATATTTTCTAGAGCCCTTAGGGAACAGAGATCTTCCCTGTTTATCCAGATAAAAAAGTCGGATGGGCAATTAGCATTTCTCACTGGCGAAATACTTGGGGCCTTTCAGGATTATTATTCCAGCCTATATAATCTTCCTACACCGACACCACGTAATCAATCTGTGCAACACCACAGGGCTCTAGAGGAATATCTTTGAAAAACGTCACTCCCCTCCCTGTCCCCAGACATACTAGCCTCTCTTGAGGAATCCTTTAACCAGGTGGAACTCACTTCTGCCATCGCTTCCCTCCCGGCGGGTAAAAAAGCCCAGGGCCAGATTGCTATACAGCCAAATTTTATAAGGTCTTAAAAGATGACCTTTGTACCCAGCTTTTGCAGGTCTTTAACTCGGTCTCCAGCTCACGGGTAACCAAAGCCTCCCTGAGACATTGAGAGGTCTGGACTTCGGCCTGGGTGGTGAAAGGGGTTTTAGTATTATGGGGGATGTACTTAAGGATGGCACAATTAAATCTTATCCTGATCTTGCTACATCCTCAGGGAGTGTTAGCTTCTCTAGATTCCACTACTATCAGCTACGTAGTGCGGTCTCTGCTTGGAAAATTTCCCATACTTTATGTAGGGCACCCACTATTTTTGAATCCTGGTGTTTGCAGAAGATCCACAGTACCCACTTACTTTCCAAGGTTTACAATCTGTTAAGGTCTACAGCAGAGCCGCCTAGGCTAGCCTTTCAGGCGTCTTGGGAGAAGGAGCTATCGAGAAAATTCTCTCCAGATGACTGGAGGAAGGTGTTTTCCCTTGCCCATGGTACCTCAGTATCAGTAAGGATATAAGAATTAAATTATAAAATAATCACCCGCTGGTATAGAGTGCCGGCTCTGCTGCCCCACACTTTCCCTCGTTTCCAAACTTTGTGGTGCTGTCTTAAGGAGGAGGGCACGATGCTGCATATCTGGTGGGAATGTCCTTCCCTGCAGCCTTTCTGGCTCAAGGTAATTGATACGATCCAATTGATTTGTGGTGAGTTTGCAGAATGATCCGGCCTTCCTCCTTCGGTTCGCGTCACATCGCTCGATGCACTCCCTGAAGGGGCACTTACTTGCTTTCCTGCTTAATGCTGCCAAAGTGGTAATACCAAGATTGTGGCGCTCCACTCTCCCTCCCTCACTTACAGACTGCTTTAGGGAAATACATGAGATATGTAGGTTGAAAGAACTGCATTGTGAATCTAACAATGACTCACTCCAGTTCTTTAGGGTCTGGAATGACTGGTTGGTCTTTTGCAAATCGCCCCACTACTCCTCCTTATCATAATAAGTTGCTGCGACCGTGTAGGTAATTCTTCTTTGCCTCTCTTTACTGACAGGTTGGTTCTAGCTTCTACTGGCCTCCTCCTCCCCAGTTTAATTGAGGTTATGTGGCCTGTTGCCTTGTTTTGAGGGAAAAATTTCTCTCGCTCTTTGAGTTTCACTGGTATGGGCAAGAAGGGATCTCTCCCTATCCTTGTATGGTTTATTTGGTTCCCCATACTCCCACGTGACTCATCCAGACATTAGGGTAGACACTACTGAATCTATACCATTTGTATGCCTTGTAAGTCATTTCTACCCAAGCATGTGTAAATATAACACATCTCTAACTCCAGTGACCATTGGTAAATTTATACTCTTCTCGGCATTTACCTTTGATTTGTGTACAAATATTCTCTAATACTCACGCACGATGTGTGCCAATATTACTGTATGTGAATATATAACTGGATTTTATCAATGCTGTCCATACCACTGTTGCTTTGAATTATGTACAAACCCTATTTTGTTTGAATAAAACTTTGAATATTAAAAAAAAAAATAAAAAAAAAAATGCCATAAACTGTCAGAAAAATGCGATATCTATATGATACTGTATTTTGAAAAAAATGTTCCTGACCAAAATAAATACCAAAAATGTTAAAAAAAAAAATTAAAAATAACATTCTATAATGTGACCTAACAGCTTAGATGCCAAGGGGTCATCCCGGGACAGCAGCATCTAGTTGATTTCGTGGACAAATCTGGAGTCATCTTTGATAAAATACAACTGGCACCCCCCACATGTAGGTCACAGGAAGAAGTATCGTGAGCCGAGATACATTGATTAATTAACACCTTAAGCCGAATGCCTGAAAAGTAGTGACGCAGTTGTATGAGGCCTCGTTTTATTCTAGACCAGTTGTACTTTATGGGGGAATAGTTTAAGCTCACTTATAAATAATTGCAGAATAATTTTTTTTTTTGTTTTTAACATTTTTTTTTTACACCATTCACATTTCACACTTAGTAACTTGTTAGATTAATTCTAAAAGTTATTAAGGTTGGTGTGGGGGTACCTTTAAATGTGTAGGTTTTTTTGTGTGTGTAATGTATGCACAATTATTTTTTATTAAATATTTGTAATCATTTATTTTTACACTTTTTCTGATTTTTCCTTTTTTTTTTTTAAATCCCATGAAGGGAGAACTGTGTTACTTTTTATTTTTTTACACTTAGTAATGTAGCATTCACATATGCTAATAAATTATACTCTGTGTCATTATGACACTGGCAGTGATCAGGGCAGCACAGTCTGCCCTGGTCACTGGCTTGTTACACAGACAGCTCTGGGACTACTCCAGGCGCCCAGGGCTGACTGTGCAGCCGTTCCCCGGGCTCTGTTGGGTCAATGGGTGTTCCGATCACCCGACAGAGCAGGGAAACCCTTTTATAGCGCTGATGTGAGAAACTGTGGCAATCAAAGTGTTAAGGCATCTGGTTGTGGAGGTTTCCCCCACTCCCCAGTGCTCGCAGGAGCTGCGTTGGGATCAGGGCTGTGTGTTACAGCCCCGATCTTAGCGCTGCGGCGGCGCCGGGCTCCCTAAACTCCGATGTCTGTAGTTACACCAAAAAACGTTGCTTCAGACAAACGACCTGCACCAGCCGACGTCAAAAGACGGTGGGCAGTCGTTAAGGAGTTAACACAATATCATGATAGGATCAAATATAAAGAATAATTAATAATTATCTGTATAATCAATGGATTAGCTATATTGGGTCCACAAATATTACCATTTGGTTAGACCTCAGATAGGT
>JAODAL010064243.1:0-18827 GCA_025379985.1 Phyllomedusa bahiana
AATTTTTCCCCACAAACTTTGCTTTATTTCTTTTTGGGCACCAGATTTTTCGCTAACAAGTGATATCACAAACATTGTGAACAGGAAAATTCTTTTTGCTCCTACAAAATAAACAGAAGGTTGTTACATTCCCCACCCAGATATTCACATAGGAAGGAAAAATAGATATTATTGACAGCATCCATTCTGCGCTATCAGACAGCTGCAGGATCCAAAAGAGAATTAAAGGGAAAAAACACACTGACATTAAGATATACATGCTGACGGCACAATGAGCTCAATTTTTTGCTGTAACCCAATTTAAAAGGATAACCATTACAGTACTGAATAATTTCTAACATAATAAACCCAAAAAAAAGTTATAAAACTCTTTGCTCTTAATTGTTCATAACTTTATCAGGAATACGGTACATACCTGGAAGGAAGCACAAAACGTCAGTATAAATCTTAAAGGAGTTGTCTCATTAATAGCTTTCAGCCTCTGTCTGTGAATGGGAGTTGAATTGAGGGGCGTGCTCGCTTCTCTGCCTCTTCCCCCCTCCCTCTTTCCCCCTCCCTCAGCACACAGGCAGCTACCCGCCTGTAAACTTCAGCAGGGGATTGCTGCCAGATTTAACCCTGTGTGTGCCTGCCTAGAGAGGTCTATGTTGCTAATAGCAGAACAGAGGGGCTGCAAGTGTTCCTAAAACCCTCTGCTTAGCTTACATATCTCCACATCTCCAGCAACAACAAACAAAACCTCTCAGAACAGAGGCGGGGAAGCTGAAAAAGTGTTACTCAGGAGGGTGCCCCTTTAGTACAGCATGAACTGTTCACAATCTGTAAAAGTATTATTATAGTTCCCAGCTCCACAGACATCATGATTATAGTAACAAACAGGGTCACTGCTGCCCAAAATCATTGATCGCCTAATCTCTGCTCAATCTGTGTAGAGACAGGAGGAAGCAGGAAACCCCACCAGGGTTAAATCCAGGCAGCACAAACAAAAGACGCCAGAGTCCTCCCTCCCCCTCCCTCCACTACAGAACATTCTGTGCGGGAGGGGCTCTCTGATCCAACCTTTCTTCAAAGGTGATGATTCATTCATACCTGACAGCCAGTAGATAAGGATCAACAGGTCGGCTGCTATAGAAATTTGAGAAGCTGATGCACTCCTATGAACAGGGCTAGCTAAAAATCAGTAGGACATTTGTAATGAACATATATTGCAAAGCTGCTTGTTTTTTAAAGATCTTTTAATTAAAACCAATCATTGTAGCGAGACAACCCCTTTAAATAGTTTCCTCAGTTTGTTCACAATCACTGACACTCTAACAATTCTAGATACTGTTTCTACATTGACACTCTGCTAGTTCAGTGTTACAATGTGGCTTGTAGCTTTCTCCTGTCTCTTTAAAACACTACCACCTGCTCATGTCTTCAATACTTGTCTGTGTCTATAACTGGCGCCTCCAGTCAGATCAGTCCCATTTTCTGCTGTGGTCTTCAGCCGTTAAAGATACAGTACAAGATTCACCACCGACCGACTGGGGTCTGTCCGTCGCAATGGTGACGCAACCAAATCGAGTTTTGAGTGCACTATATGCGCATATAGTGCACTCACCAGGGACTAACTCGATTTTTGTCATCAAACCCCATAACTAAACATCTCAGCTAAGATATTACATTGCTATTCCCCAACAAAACAATTGAAAAAAATTCTTGTAGCGCCAAACCCCCACCACTGCCACCAATTGTAATTTTGGGTGATTGATTTGGCGTGCAAGAAATAAATTTAAACAATTAGACAGAATGTATAAAAAAGGAAAAGGTTTATTACATAAATAAGGAATAGAATAGAATAAATAAAAAAGATACTTAGCTGGCAGTTACAGATGTTACCAATGCATAGTTCTTGCACCCAGTGAAATGGGGGCCCCGGGTTTTGCACCCTCAAAAGTACAACCCATTCCGTCCGACGACACATCAAAGGGTGCTAGGCGCCATGTCCGGCCCCAGCGGAGGCTCAGCTCTTAATGGTAAAGCACGCCTCTTTATACTAGTCAGAGCAGTCTCCCTTAATGCACAGAATGCCCAAACTTGGTATCTCTTATGCAGAGTTGTCTAGTCCGCATTACAAAAGACTTCCCAATGTTCTGGCCCTCATTATCTGGTGAGGTATATTAATACTTGAGAATTTTGTAATTGTATCAGCTAAAGATCTGTATGGGTTCTGAGCAGTCAGGGAGGGGTCACCAAGGTCAAACACTGTGAGCAGAAATAGACCCTTCTGTGGGGGGTAGCATGACAGCTGTCCTTACATAAAGCACATACAGTGACATATCAGACTTGATACCAATCTATATACCTATGTCTTAAATATACTGGATACCAGGTATATTAAATGAGGCACAAGATACATATTTATCACATCTTATAAGACACACTGTAAAATATACATCCTATTACATGCACTGATCACTAAATGGAGCACATCATCCTGCAGTGTAACAGCACAGGCTACATACACATGCAAATTAGACATGGGCTCTGAAGGGTGCAGAACAATGGGTGCAGGATTGTGTAGTAGCCAGTGTTTAATTTGCATGTGTATTACTCTGCATGTGTATTACAGTGGATTTGTATGCAAAGCCTGTGTCAGGAGCCAGCACATAGGAGGCAGGGGCATGATGACTTTATCCTTTGGCAGAGAGGATAAGGCGCCCCTGTTCATGGCCCAAACTTTTCACTAAAATACGTCTGTATTGCAAGATATTTCCCCTGTTCATGGCCCAAACATGGCCCTGAATTTGAAACCAAAACTAGTTTTACTGACTAAACTGCTCCTTCAAGTCAAAATATTGATTTAAACCACTGGGCATACCCATACCTAAAAAAAATATCCAATAAGATTTCTGGTTCAACAGTTTCCTCCTATGATTGCTTCTATGAACCCTTTCAATTCCTTGCACTTTCATAGAATCAATACAACCAGAGTGTTTCTGGGCAAAAGATACTGGAGACACATGTCTGACACTAGTTAGAGAAATTTGAAATGTGAATTCTTTCCTTTAATCTTTGTTTAATTTTTGTTTAGTACATCCAATAAACTGAATTCAGCATTCTAGACACAATATCAAATATCAGAAAAAAGAAAATCCCCTATTAAAACATAAACCTTTGTTACTGTCTTTAAAATTAATATTCACCATTGAAATCTCTATATGATAACCACACAAATGAAGACATAGATAAATATCAAGGATTTGCTGTTTGCAGTATCAAATATAACCACAAATATCATAAATAATCAAAAAACAAATGGTAATTGATTTACTCACGGTACCATTGTTCCTTTGTTATCGGGCTAGTGGGTCACCGAACAACTGAATGGATCAAAATCTGTGTCCCTATTTATACCCTGTTATATATCCTGAAAGAATCAGAAGGGTCATTGCCCTGAAAGGAAGGCCCTATTCCCGATGACTATCCCTCTTAGGCCCTGGTATCACTCTTGCAATGAAGATGGGCACACAGCGCCATTTCCCCCTATTGGTTTCGGTTCATCAGGGAACAGCATATGTAGTCGCTTAAAGTTGCGTATAATATAGGTATCACAAGTCATTATGGGAAAGGGGCTGAGAAGCCCACAGCACCCTCTGTTGGATGTAACAAATCCTCAATTTGCTTTTGACCTACTAGGTCTTGAGAAAGCAAAAAGGATTTTAGTCAAGCCAGTATCTCTCATCTGCAGACAACGCTGTTTTGGGATTTTTGTCCCTCATCAGTACAGAGCAGAGCGATACTAGCTGGCTGTGTGGGAGGCATCAAGTGGCTCAGGAAGGGGAACATCTCTCCTTAAGGAGAGCACCAAACGAATGGCGTGTAGAGATTTGTTTTGCCTTTTCTCACTCTACTAAACATCTGCATATCACAAGGCATTATGGGAAAGGGGCTGAGAAGCTGTGTAGTAGGCATCAAGTGGCTCATCCCCGTTCCCATAATGCCTTATGATATGCAGATGCTTAGTAGAGTGCAAAAAGGCAAAACAAATCTATACACGCCGTTCGTTCGGTGCTCTCCTTAATGAGAGATGTTCCCCTTCCTGAGCCACTTGATGCCTCCCACACAGCCAGCTAGTATCGCTCTGCTCTACACTGATGAGGGACAAACATTGCCGTTCGTTCGGTGCTCTCCTTAAGGAGAGATGTTCCCCTTCCTAGAATATAGGTAGTAAGATACCAATGATCACGGATACCACTGATGTCTGGGCCACATCGTAAATGCACTAGTCCAGTCAAATTTAAGGTGTCCTGGCTTCTTCTATCTAGATTTCGGATCAAAAACACTTGTTAAGTGAAAACTCACCCTATGATAATGTTATACAGGCATTCTGTGCGTCTCAAACATGGCGGGGATACCGCTGCATACACTGCGCATGCATCATTTCTATTGTGTATACCTGTATGTGATACTACACGTTATGCAGCGTCCCGATGCACTAGAATGTGGGCTTCATATAAATACTGCGCATGCCCCGTCACTACGTTGCACAAAAAATTGCGCTCCGTGGTCACATGGCTTGCACTGTCCCAGTAGGTCTGAAGGTATCAAAACAAAATGTTATCAATCTCCCACAGTGCTCATGCAATTTTAAATATACAAAACTTAATTTCTACAAGTGGATACAGCCTGCTAATAAGATATTACTTTTCATTTATCATATCTCACACAATGTTTTACAAGATTTTAAGTAAAAGGGCTTTATTGGATTCAGCCTACTGATAAAATATCATACAATCTGAAACAATATATGTATACAAACCGGTATATAAAATCACCATGTGTACCATCTTTTTTAGAGGAGGCCAACCTAGAGGTTGATTCAAATAACAAAATTATTGATCTGTCACAACGCATATTATCAGAAGCAGAGATACGGGTACTGTCTAGGGGTCTTTCCTTTGTGCTGACAACAAGATTTAATCAGTTTATTTGGACGAAAGATTTACATTTGTTTATTGCAAGTTAAAAAGACACAACTTCTTTAAATCTAGGGGAGCACAGGAGCCCCATGAATCAGGTGTTACCCCAGAGGACTTGGAAGGCGTAAGAGTTCTATCCGAACTCCTAGAGGAGAATATAAGTTATGGGCTCTGTACGGACCTTGGTCCGAGATTTAGGAGGATCTGGATTATCCAGAAATTGACATCTTTCTCAAACTTGTACTAAGTAAAATGGTAGGACTGACTTGTCTTAAATAGTGTTGAGCGATCCCTAAAAAGATCGAGATTCGACGATGATCGTTGATCTCGAGGCGATCTTCGATCCCCATTAAAGTTAATGGCAGAAGATGTTCAGGTTACTTTTTATACCTATAAGGGTGCAGAGAAGCTGGAATTATTATCCATAACAGTAAACTGGATATGTAGAACAACTTAGTGAAGAAAATTAGGCTCTAAGGGCGACATGTCCCAACGCGCCAACACCAGTTTTTTTGTTCTATTTAGCAGCAAACCCACTTTTTATGCTATATTCTTGTTGTAAATGAACTGTCATACACCGAAACTAGGCGCATTATACGCCGGGAACGACACTTTGTAATGGGCTTAAATGTGGGGTACTGTCCGCCCCCGTTGCGAAATGCGCCTATTGAGGCCCTTAAAATATGTTTATGCGCCCGTAGGGCAATGAGCCTCGATAGATGCATACCATATACTACCAATGATATGCTATGTGCCGAGTGTTGAGCAATGCGCCCTTTTTTGATACAATGCCCCCTTTTTTGATACAATGCCCCCTTTTTTGATGCAATGCCCCTTTTTTTGATAAGTTGTGTCATTTTAGGCACATTAAGTAATCTATGCAAGGTATACCTGACACCAATTTTTAGAAAGTATCGGACTTTCAGGCGCACTTTGCACCGATTTAATGCGCCTAAAACTGGCATAGATACGCCACTTTTCGGACATGTCGCCCTAAGAGTCCCAGAAAAAAACTGAGAAGCTAAAATACTTCATTCCTTTCAATGGCTAACTGAAAAGATGAGGACAGCGTAGCTATAGGAAGTGCAGCAGTAACAGCTGCAATGGGGCCCCTTTGACACTTAAGAAGACACCGGTATTGGAAATGACACATGGTAACTGTCAGGAGCCCAGTTTCACATTTTGCACCAGGGCCCAAGAACATGTGATATATGATGTGGCTTCAAGAACATCATAACAGGGAACATGAAGGTTCAGCTGGCAGGGCCGTAGTTATAGGGGGTGCAGTGGTAGCCAGGGCTGCCATCAGTCATCTATTAACCCTTTCAGGGCCCCATGCAGCTAAATCATATGGGACCTCCACCCAGTACTTTTCCTAATTTTTAACATATCAGTGGGCCCCTTTTTGATTAGGGCCCCTGACAGGAGTACTGTCCTATTTGCACCCCTGCCAGTTACCATGTGCCATTTCCAACACCGGTGTCGTCTTATGTGTTAAAAGGGCTTTTGGGACACCTCAGGATGCAGGGCCCCGTAGCGTCTGATACCGCTGCACCCCCTATAACTACACCCCTGCCAGCTGAACCTCCATGTTCCCCATTGGGATGTTCTTGCTGCCACCACATATATCACATGTACAAAGCCTGCAAGCTGAGGTGTGACTTGAAGTTCTTGGGCCCTGGTGCAAAACGTGAAATGGGGCTCCTGCCAGTTACCATGTGCCACAACCTCAAACAGTCACAAGCCAAACTCCACTATGGTGAAGACCAAAGAGCTGTCGAAGGACACCAGAAATAAAATTGTAGCCCTGCAACAGGCTGGGAAGACTGAATCTGCAATAGGCAAGCCGCTTGGTGTGAAAAAATCAACTGTGGGAGCAATAATTAGAAAATAGAAGACATACAAGACCACTGATATTCTCCCTCGATCTGGGGCTCCATGCAAGATCTCACCCCATGGGGTCAAAATGATCACAAGAACGGTCAGCAAAAATCCCAGAACCACACGGGGGGACTTAGTGAATGACCTTCAGAGAGCTGGGACCAACGTAACAAAGGCTATCATCAGTAACACACTACGCTGCCAGGGATTTAGATCTTGCAGTGCCAGACGTGTCCCTCTACTTAAGCCAGTACATGTCCGGGCCCATCTGAAGTTTGCTAGAGAGCATTTGGATGATCCAGAAGAGTACTGGGAGATGGTCAGATGAAATCAAAGTAGAACTGTTTAGTAGAAACAGAAATAGATTTCTTTCTATAGGACATTTACTAACTTTGTCTTCTACAGTAGCATGACCACAAAACCAGCAAAAATTACCTTTTTGACACTCAATAAAATTTTCAAGAATAAATTAGGATTTGAAATAAGATTTTTTTCAATAGGACATTTACTAACGTTGTTTTCTACAGTAGCATGACCACCAAACCAGTAAAAATGACCTTTTTGACATAACACTTAACCTGTATAACACTGTATAACACTTAACCTCGATGCACACTATTTAAAAACCTGATTTCTAACCTCTCAATTTGTCCCTTTCTAATTGTGAAGGAATAACTCTTTTTCTATTATCAAGTCTGGTGGAACGCCACCTATTAACAGGGAAACCCTATACAGTGATTTGCTAACTCCAAAAAGGAATCCAAAACATCTTACTTGAGCAATCATCCCTAATCTGATGGACATAAAGCATATAAGGTTTCCTTGTGAGACCCTCTGCAGCAGGTAACACGGTAAAAGAGGTAGGAAATCACAAATTAAAATGTCATGCCGGACCTCCCCAACATGTTTCACCGACTAAATGGGTTCATCAAGGGACAGAGGCCCGGTCCCATGTGGTTTAGCTCATTTCCTTTTATATGATCTTAGGTACACACCCTATTCTGGTGCTCACCAATTGGCCACCAGAGATTCAACAATACCTATTCCCCCTATTACTCTCCTGAATGCCTACTGGAACTATTTACTGCGCTGCTGCTGCGTTTTTATAAACAACTTTCCTCAGGCAAATTCACCATCTCCATAGTGGGCTTCCGCTCTATCTTACCATGCCGCCCGCGCACTGTTCCAATGGACATTTCTGCCCTAACTGTGATGGACTTCCGTCCAACTTCTCTCACATTATTGCGTCTGCGTTGCTCGGTAAACAAGCAAATGATGTCAGCTCACCTATTCTGTTTGGCATCCGCACGTGTCCCGTCCAGAGCAAGATGTTAAGGCAATGAATGAAAGTGAAGAGAGTGGCACAGCGGTTCCAAGATCCGATAAAGGAAATATATTTATTCCAAAACGTTTAAAATCAAAAACAGAAGCACCTCCACCGCATTGCACAAAAATAGTATGATCCCAGTTAACGCCGACGCGTTTCGGGTAGATAACCACCCTTAGTCATGGCATAAAGACAACAGTTAACTGATACATGTATATATACTGACAATAAGTAATCCAAAACAGCAGCTCACCTGGTCATGCCCGCCAAACTCTCCCGGTACTGAGTTCTGTATCCGGAAACCAGTGGTTGCATAGACGCGCAGGCGCTAACTCTCGGGTTTCCGGAACACTACTGGTAACTAAGATACCTGGGCGCGCGTGCGCATTAGGGTAAAATGTAAAAACAAGCTATTATCGCGATAGCTGTACGCACCTACGTACTAAACCCTAATGCGCGTGTGCTAAACTTCCGACTGGTAGGGTACTGCTCCCGGCTACAACGTCATGACGCAACTGCGTGCTGCAACCTAATCAGCTCAGGCTGCGGTAACTATGGCAACTATTTATGCGTACACGCTGTAATCCAATCGCGCGTCTACCGGACTCCAAGCTGAAGTGACACGAGTTTCCGCTCACCTAGAACGGACTAAGCGAAATAGGTATTACATTTTACAACACACTGCTAACTTTGTCCCTTCCCATAAACCTTTTTCCCTCTATGTCTAATATGCATATTCATGGGGAATACGTACTCCATTATACTGTACACTGCTTTCTTTGTCCCTTCCCATAAAACTCTTCCCCTCTGTATCTAATATACATATTAATTTTAATAAAGCTACAAGCCTTATGATAGAGGATTAAAGGGGTTTTATCGCTACAAAGATCATGTCTCAGATTATGGGGACAGTAAAAACAAGAACTTTTGTAATTGGGTTGCATTACCTCTGTCACTTGGTTTAGCATATATGAGCTTTTCTGTAAATCTGTGTTCTATTTCTGCTGTTGCTGGTCGGCCACGCCGCTGGAGGTTCCCGCCCCTAGACACGCCCCCTGCACGGTGATTGGCTGGCTGACATGTCATTCAGCCTGTTGGGATACGCCCCCAGACAGGAAACACCCTGGACACGCCCGCTGTGATTGGCTGCCTGCACACTCTGTGTTTACTCCCCTCTGAGCTGTTAAAATCGATAGTGAAACCAAGGGCTGCAGCCTCAATACTCCTCTCCCAGCTCTAAGGTGAAAGATCTGACTAATTACTGAATGTTTAACTCATAGATCCCCTCAAAAAACACACTGTTACATACTCAGTTCTCTCCATATTACACATATAACACATTCCTGCCTGATAACAGGGGGAGGGGCAGTGTGCATCAGTCATACATTCTCCTGTCTGGAGCAGAGGGGGAGAAGGGAGGGCAGTGTGCTTCCTCACATGTCTCATCAGTTCAGGCTGTGTGTATATAGCACAGCAGGGAGCTTGTGGAGCCTGAAGGCTGCAGACACAAGAAGCATGCAGGAGGCTACAGAGCTGTTATATCCAGACAACCTTCTGCATCCCCTGCTTCATACAAAATTATGATGTCACAGTTCTTCAGTGAGGAGAGACACGCCTCCTGGGAGGGGAGACATGCCTGCTGAGAGGAGAGGCTCGCCCCTGGATTTCAAACTCAATATCATAGAATCAGCTAATGAGCACGAACAGTTCAAACGATACAACCCCTTTAAGGATCAGTTTGAGACTGAATACACATTTAGAAGACCCCATTTTTACAAAGGGTTGGGAAAAATTACTAACTGAATGCTCTCTGAAATTGATGAAATACCTGTTAGAATATGAAAGAATTTCAGTCAATAAATTAAGTGAACAATTAAATCAGGAGATTTCAGTGGAAATTAATAACTTTCGTGCCCATCCAGATTTCCCTGAATTAGAACAAAAATTACAACGAAATATAGAATCTCTGAGAGAAGAAATTAAAGAAAGGAAACATTAAATATCTGAGGGATCGGAAAGAGTTTGATAATAATCAGGTTTATATTTGGAAAAATAGTAGATTTACCTACAAACCTGATTTATATTCAGATTTGTCAGATTCAGAGATTTCTGCTGTAGAAGAATCCTCCACAGGTTCCATTAATAGTTAAATGAAGGGTAAGAAAACTGGTTGGAGGAAAGTACAGAGAAAGAACAAAGGTTGGACAAATAAGAAAATGCATAAAAAATCATCTACCCAAACGGTACAACATCAGAATCCTCAGAGATGTCAATCAGGAGAAGGACTAATGGGATCAAATACATTATCCTCTTCTGTATCCTGTGGTGTAGTATGGGAGCACTAGTAATGATTTCAAATGGCAATACAAATATGCCATCAGTGACAGGAAATGGACAGGTTGTGAACACAATGCAAACTCAATCTCAGGAGAACTCAAAAATGCAAATGCATCCCCTTTTTAAGAACAACCAAGGATTCTCTTGAGGGATCGAGAGAAGGGGAATTATCAGAAATAACAAAGGATGGAGCACTTCAAGTGATTAATTTATCCTCTCATAGACTAACGGAAAATCAAAAACAGGTGTTGGCATATGGCCTTACCTTTACTCTTATGCCCAGATTTGTATGGGTAAAAGATATTAATCTCTTTGCTAGAAGGTTGGCATTACATTAATATCATAAAATGAAAAATAATGATGAACAAACCTTTAGGAAATTAGAGGAAAAAACATTGGGTGATCTTGAACAATTACAGACCGAAAGTGAAGGAGACCCCATAATTTTAGATATACCCTTGACTAATTTGAAACCAAAATCTAGGAATACACCTCCGATATCACAATACAATTTATTGGATATGTTTGTGGAAGTAGTAACGCAAGATATAAAGAAACTAGCACTTAGACGACAACCATCTTCTTTAAATTTAAAATGGGAGGAACAAGTAGCTATTGCAGAATTAATATGTAACAGGGAGATAGTAATCAAACCCAGTGACAAGAGTGGGAATATTGTCATCTTAAATAAAAATGTTTATATAGCAATGGTTAAGAGAACACTTGATGATTCAGAAACATATGAGAGGCTTTCAAAAGATCCAACCAATGAGTATTTGAAGGAACTAAAAAGGATTTTGGACATGGGAATTGAGAAAAAATTAATTACTGAGGATGAGAAGAAATGTATGTTAAATGTGAATCCTTTCATTGGTACCTTTTATGCATTACCAAAAGTGCATAAAGAGGTTGTGCCAATACCAGGGAGACCGATAGTCTCAGGTAGAAATAATTTAACACAAGGACCTAGCACTTATGTTGACCGTATACTGATGCCTTTTGTCACTGGCCTTCCTTCGTATCTTAAAGATACGAAGGATACTGTGATGAGAATTAACGATCTAGTAATGAGTGAAAGTACACGTCTTGCAAGTTTAGATGTAGAAGCTCTATATAGTAATATTAGACATGACCTGGGCCTGAAAGCAATCAAGTATTTTTTGAATACAAGAGGTATGCAATTTATGGAACATAATGGTTTTATTTTACAGCTATTGGATTTTGTTTTGACACATAATTATTTTTTGTTTAATGGCATCTGTTATCACCAGATAAAGGGAGCAGCCATGGGCAAAGTTCGTGCGCCAAGCTTTGCTAATTTATCTTTAGGTTGGTGGGAGGATGCTATTGTTTTTTCTAAACAATTTCAAATATTCACGGATCGGATTTTATTTTGGGGTCGCTTTATTGATGATATATTGATTTTTTGGGATGGTAGTAAAGAATTATTTAAGGATTTTGTATCTAGACTCAATAATAATGAAATTGGGATGAAATTCACCTTTGAAATTCATCGAGAGAAAATAAATTTTTGGGATCTCCAAATTATGTTGGATGAAAACAAGCAGATTCAGACAAAAATATTTCGGAAAAATACCACTACTAATAGTTTGTTACACTTTTCTAGCTGGCATCCACCTTCCCTAAAGAAGGGGATTCCCATAGGCCAATTTCTTAGGGCTCGTAGGAACTGCTCTACGTTTGAGGCTTTCAATGAAGAATGTATAAAGTTAAATGCACGTTTTCAGGCAAGAGGTTATCCAAAAAAATGTCTGAGGAAGGCGTTTAATAGGGCTTTGACTAGTGACAGAGGACATTTATTAATCAGTAAACAAAAGAAGAAGGAAAAAACTGATTTAATTTGTTGTATAGGTACCTTCGATGATAGAGCTAACGAAATGAGAGGTATACTTAGAAGACACCAGCACATTCTAAAAGCAGATCTGGTACTCTCTGAGGTGATTCCAAAATATCCTAGTGTCACATATAGAAGAGGAAAAAATCTTAGGGATGAATATGTGCATAGTCACTTTGAGGGAGATAGCAAAAAAACATGGTTACAGCCTCGGGTAGTAGGCTCATATCCTTGTGGCAACTGTTCTTTTTGCCCATTTATATGGAAAACTAAAGAATTTCTTAATCCCTTTGATAAGAGAATATTTGAGATAGACAATTCATCAACTGTAAAACCAGAGGGGTGATTTATGGGGCTATGTGTACCTGCCCCAAGATCTATGTGGGAAAAACCATACAGGAGTTTCGTCGTCAGATCTCGAAACATCTGAGTACTATTAAAACTAGAGGCGATACTCCACTAGCGAGACACATTTTGGAAGTACATAATGGTGAAACAGAGGTGCTAAAATTTTGGGGCATCTGTGTGAAAAGCTAGGGGAAAGAAAGGGCGAAACTGGATATAGTTTTTATTACAGGAAAGGCAAGATGGATATATAGACCAATCAAAGAACCCCAAAGGCCTAAATGAAGGCTTTTCTTTTTTTAGCATTTATTTAATCCTGCCGATTTCCTATATAATTTTTGAAGAAACATAATATATGTGATAAAGTATGGTTAGTGGTAAAAGCATGGTTGAGTATATGACTATAGGAGCACCAGAGTTCACATACGTTTTTTTTTTCTCCCCCCCCCTATCTCCCTCCTGCCCCCTTTGCCCCCTTTTAGTCTCTCACTTTCCCAGTATTTTGCAATGATAAGTATTAATCACATGAGGCCACAGATTCTATTTAATTAATTGGAACATATTTTTATTTTCATAAAGAATTTGTTAGCAACCAAATCATTTAATATATACACTTACGTTGCTATGACGAGACGCAGTTCAGGAGTAAATTACTATCTATTTATGTATACATTTATTGTTTCTACCGACTGCGTAGATTTTGTGCTAACCTATGCAAATACAATAGAGCATGAATGTACTAGCATTTCTGCACATCTCTATTGTAACATAATGAATTAGGTAACTAGCTGAGACCTGTAAGACAGAATATTTAGTGGGGAAAGTGGGAGGTGAAATTGCGGGGTGGGGGGGTGGTGGTAAAATCATAAGGCTTGTAGCTTTATTAAAGTGAATATGTATATTAGATACAGAGGGGAAGAGGTTTATGGGAAGGGACAAAGATAGCAGTGTACAGTATAATGGAGTACATATTCCCAATGAATATACATATTAGACATAGAGGGGAAAAGGTTTATGGGAAGGGACAAAGTTAGCAGTGTGTTGTGAAATGTAATACCTATTTCGCTTAGTCCGTTCTAGGTGAGCCACGCAGATGCAATAATGTGAGAGAAGTTGGACGGAAGTCCATCACAGTTAGGGCATAAATGTCCATTGGGTGTGGGTGGCATGGTTAGATAGGACGGAAGCCCGCTATGGAGATGGTGAATTTGCCTGAGGAATGTTGTTTATAAGAACGCAGCAGCAGTAAATAGTTCCAGTATGCATGCAGGAGAGTAAAAGGGGGAATGGGTATTGTTGAATCTCTGGTGGCCAATTGGTGAGCACCTGAACAGAGTGTGTACCTAAGATGATATAAAAGGAAATGAACTAGACCACATGGGACCTGGCCTCTGTCTCCTGATGAAGCCATTTAGTTGGTGAAACATGTTGGGGAGGTCAGGTATGACATTTTAATTTGTGATTTCCTACCTCCTTCTACTGTGTTACCCGCTGCAGAGGGTCTCACAAGGAAACCTTATATGATTTATGTCCATCAGATTAGGGATGATTGCCCAAGTAAGATGTTTTGGAGTCCTTTTTGGAGTAAGCAAATCACTGTATATGTAGGGTTTCCCTGTTAATAGGTTGCGTTCCACCAGACTTGATAATAGAAAAGGAGTTATTCCTTCACAATTAGAAAGGGACAAATTGAGAAGTCAGAAATCAGGTTTTTAAATAGTGTGCATCGAAGTTAAGTGTTATACATAATAAAAATTATGCTTTAGTGCTTTATAGATTGAGAACTGATAGAGTTTAAGTTTGCCTGTGGCAAAATAGTAAATATAGACATTAAAAGTCACTCTTTGTTCTCTTGCTAGATTCCCATTTTTTTGGAGACTATTCTGCAATAGCTGGACCCCAAAACAGTAGAAATGAACTTTTTGGGCGCTCAATCACATTTGCAGCAGGAAAACCAGTATATGAAAGTGTTTTTTTTATAGCAGCTTTGCTAACTGTGTCTTCAGCACCAGCTGTACCCCCAAAACTGGAACAATGAACTTTTGGGCACAGAATCAAATTTGTAGCAAGACACCAGTATATGAAAGTGATTTCTTTTAATAGCAGATTTGCTATTGGTGTCTTTTGCACTAGCTGTACCCCCAAAACTAGAACAATGCACTTTTGGGCACTCAGAATAAAGATGGGAAAGATGCAGTCAGCAATATAAAAATCCCTAACTATTTATTATTCCCTAAGGTTGCTGTACTCCCAACCCTAACTGATCTAACTAACAGCTTTTGCTGGCTAAAATCACTGAGAAATAGTGTGTCTGCAGACTGACAGAGAGCAGACTGATATAGAGTGTCACAGGTGCCCCTTTGACCCTCATCCCGGGTCGGAGGCGCCCCCGTGCCCCTCCGGAGAGCGGCGCCGCGACCCGCATGTCGGGCAGCGGGCGCGCTCGTTCATCCAGCCAGGTCCCTGCCTACATACCCGACCGCGCTCCTGCCGAAGCTCCTGTCTCCCGACACGCGCTTCCTCGCCTCCTTAAATTTAAAGGGCCAGCGCACCGGTAATTGGGTATTGCCGGTCGCTGCCCCTATTTTAGCCTGCCCCTTCCTGATCCGTTTGCCGGATCTTTAGCGCCATTTAGCCTATTGAGAAAGTGTTCCTGAGTCTTCCGTCATACCGTGTACCATACCTTCTTGCCCACATCCCTCAACCACGAACCATAGCCACCTGTCCTGACCTTACTGCCTGTCCTCGGCTACGTCTCGTCTTACGATTCTGTACCACACTAAACCTTGGCTGCCACCGCAAGCAAGTCACGTCAGGGGTAGCAACCTGGTAGACTCCCGCCGCAGCAAGTCCATCCCGCTTTGCGGCGGGCTCTGGTGAATACCGGGACCTGCCTAGATTCCACTCGCTGGCATGGCTTATACCATGGCTTGCGGTGGTCCAGTGGATCCACTACCGCTGCCCGTGACAGTAAGATCCGGCCATGGATCCGGCCAAGGTACCACTGCCGAGTATCGCTGAATTTACCACCATCGTGGCTCAGCAGTCACAGCAAATTGCCTAGCAAGCTCAGAAGCTCGACCAGATCTCCGCCATGATGCAGCAGCTCCTAGCCACCCAGCAACCGGCTCCCGCGGTTCCCGTGACACCCACCACAACCGCATCATCCGCTAGTCCAAGACTTCGTCTATCCATGCCGTCAAAATTTGATGGGGACGCCAAGGCTTGCAGGGGCTTTATCGGCCAGTGCTCTCTGCATATCGAATTGATGGGTAGTCAGTTTCCTACCGAAAGGTCGAAGGTGGCTTTGTGGTCAGCCTTCTCTCCGGGAAAGCTCTGGCCTGGGCTACTCCCCTCTGGGACATGGACGACCCGTTGCTGGCCAACCTTGCCACATTCCTCACTGAATTCTGTAGCGTTTTCGAGGAACCTGCCCGGGCTTCTTCTGCCGAGACCGCCTTGTTGGATTTGCGCCAAAGGGACTCTTCTGTAGGCGAATTTGCGGTGCAGTTCCGCACCTTGGCCTGAAAGTTGTCGTGGAAGGAAGCGGCATTGGCCACCACCTTTAAGAATGGCCTCTCCAGCTGGGTTAAGGATGCCCTGTCTGCCCGTGACCTCCTGTCTTCTCTGAGCGACCTTATCTCCCTGGCCACTCGAATCCACATCCGTTTCTCAGAACGTCAGGAAGAGCTCGTTATCTCCCTCATCTAGCTCCGGTATTTCAAAGGCCTCCACAGTTGCCCTCCCTGCCTGCTGCCAAAGAGGCCATGCAAGTGGATAGAGCCCACCTGTCCTCTCAGGAGCTATCCTGAAGACGTGAGGAGAACCTTTGTCTCTATTGTGCCAGCAATGAACATTTCCGCAGATCTTGCCCACTTCGTCCTCAGCGTCCGGGAAACGCACGCTTCTAGGATACGTGGGAGAGGCATTCCTAGGTGAGAGCAAGGCCTCTCCTCGTTTGACCATACCCGTTCTAGTCGGCACTGGGTCAGGTATCCGGTTTCAAGCCTCTGCTTTCCTGGATTCTGCGTCGGCTGGAAATTTCTTGGATGCTGCACTGGTGTCCCAGCATAACCTCCCCGTGGTCCACCTGGAGAATCCTCTAGTCATCTCCTGTCATTGAGGAAATCCTCAGCGATCCAGTCAGTTTCCGTACTGAGCCTCTGTTCCTTCAAGTGGGGGCACTGCATAAGGAGAAATTTGCGTTTTTTGTGTTACCCCGGTCCTCCTCGTCCATTCTTCTGGGCCTCCCGTGGATGCAGCGCCATGCTCCCTTGCTCAACTGGCATACAGGTGAAGTCTTGCGTTGGGGGCCAGAATGTCAATCTCGCTGTCTGGTGGCACCTCGCCTGGTGCTTTCCGTTTCTCCTCCAGTACCGTCTAAGCCTTTGGCGGTCCTTCCCGCTCCATATCAAGAATTTGCGGACGTCTTCTCTGAGAAGCAAGCTGAGACATTGCCTCCTCGTCGGCCCTGTGACTGCCCTATTGACCTTCTGCCTGGGACGTCTCTTCCATGGGGCAGGGTTTACCCACTGTCGGTACCAGATACCTTGGCTATGTCTGCCTTCTGCCTACATCAAAAAGAATCTCCAGAAGGGATTCATTTGCAAGTCCTCCTCTCCAGCTGGAGCCGGTTTCTTTTTTGTAGCGAAGAAGGATGGTTCCCTATGTCCTTGCATTGACTACCGAGGGCTCAATAAAATTTCCGTAATGAACCGCTACCCACTGCCCTTGATCACGGAACTCTTTGACTGGCTTTGGGGAGCCAAGATATTCTCTAAATTGGATCTGCGTGGGGCTCACAATCTCATTCGGATTCGTGAGGGTGATGAATGGAAGACCACCTTCAATACCCTCGATGGGCACTTCGAGTACCTTGTCATGCCCTTCAGACTTTGCAATGCACCAGCCGTCTTCCAAGAATTTGTCAACGACATATTCAGGGACCTCCTGTACGCATGTGTAGTCATCTATCTGAATGATATTCTGGTGTTCTCTGCCGATCTTGAGTCCCATGAAGTCCATGTGCGACAGGTCCTCAGGCGTTTAAGGGCTAACCGCCTCTATGCCAAGCCCGAAAAGTGCCTGTTCCATCAGAAAAGTCTTCCATTCCTCGGCTACATAATTTCCAACAAGGTCCTGCAGATGGACCCCGCGAAATTGTCTGCCGTTCTACAGTGGCCACGACCTGTGGGCCTCCGAGCCATACAAAGGTGTTTGGGTTTCGCCAATTACTATAGACAGTTCATACCACATTTCTCCTCGCTGGTGTCGCCTATAGTGGCGCTAACCAAGAAGAATGCTAGTCCGAAGCTCTGGCCGGCGGAAGACGTGGCCTTTTCTAAGTTAAAGTCGGCCTTTGCCTCCGCACCTGTTCTCTTCCGGCCAGATACGGAGAAACCATTCTTTCTAGAGGTCGACGCCTCCTCAGTGGGGGCCGGGGCTGTGCTTATTCAAAAAGGGCTCAAAGGCATGCGGTTTTTTCCAACACCTTCTCTGCCGCAGAAAGGAACAACTCCATTGGCGAAATGTATGTTAAATGTGAATCCTTTCATTGCTACCTTTTATGCATTACCAAAAGTGCATAAAGAGGTTGTGCCAATACCAGGGAGACCGATAGTCCCCAGGTAGAAATAATTTTAACACAAGACCTAGCAACTTATGGACCGTATACTGATGCCTTTTTCACTGGCCCCTTTCCCTTCGTATCTTAAAGATACGAAGGATACTGTGATGAGAATTAACGATCTAGTTAATGAGTGAAAGTACACGTCTTGCAAGTTTTTGATGTAGAAGCTCTAAAAAGTAATATTAGACATACCTGGGCCTGAAAGCAATCAAGTATTTTTTTGAATACAAGAGGTATCAATTTTATGGAACAAATTTTTATTTTACAGCTATGGGGTTTTTTTTTTGACACATAATTTTTTTTGTTTGATGGGACCTTTTTTCACCAGATAAAGGGAGCAGCCATGGGCACCGTTTGAGCACCAAGCTTTGCTAATTTAACTTTAGGTGGTGGAGGATGCTAAATTTTTTTTTCTAAACAATTTCAAATATTCACGGGTCGGGTTTATTTTGGGTCCCCTTTATTTTTAAAAAAAAATTTTTATGGGGT
>JAODAL010064244.1:0-18827 GCA_025379985.1 Phyllomedusa bahiana
GTTCTGCTGTTCTGTACTTTGAGGCTTTGCAATTAAACATGGCACCCCCCAAAAATCTCGTTCCAAAAGCCAAAAGCACCCCCTCCCTTTACCCCTTCCCATGCACTAAAACAGCATTTACACCCAAATATTGGTTTTGCCGAATTTGGGGAAAAAATTGTTTAACACAATTTGGGATCGATTTGGGATTCCTTGTAAAAAATTTAAAACATTTTCAAAAAAATTGAGATTGTTGGAAAAAATCAAATTTTTTCATTTTAAAGCCTAACCTAAAAAATTTGTAAAAACACCTGTGGGCAATTAAAACTCAGGGCCGCCATTGGGGGGGGTGAACCCCACAACCCGTATGGGCCCGGGCCAAAATGTGAAGAAAGGGGGGGCCCCCCGTGCCGGCGGGGTCCCGCCCCCTTGCTGCAAGTAATTGTCAGAATTTAGCCCGAGTCTGCCTCTGTACCATATAAAAAAATTTGTCTGTCGGGGGGGGGGGCCCCGGCGTAAGTAAAGTTTAACCCATAGCTTTACAGTACACGATTCAGATCTTACTTCAGTACAGCTTCTGCATGGAGGGAGCACCCCCTCCTCCTCCCTCTGGCTGCAGGGTGCCCCACTGTCTAATGAAATCAGTGACCCCGCCTGTGGGCGGGGCATCACTGACTGCGGGCACCAGAGGGGGGAGGGAAGGCGACGCTCCATCCCTGCAGAAGCTGTTACGAATAAGGACTGAATCTGTTATGTAAGCTTGGATTTAAACTTTACTTACAGCGCGGGCCCCTATTTTTATGACGGGCCACTTCCAAGTCCTGTAGGGCCCCACTAAAGGGTCCAAGCGTTTTGGGGCCAACGAATGCCCAGAAATTTGGGGGCCCCACTGAAGGCCCCGGGTTTTTTGGGGCCCCACGAAGGCAAAAGAGATTTGGGGGCCCCCCTGAAGGCCGGGAGTTTGAGGCCCCACTGCGGTCCCCGGGAATTTGGGGGCCTCACGAGCTCCAGGTTTTGGGGGCCCCACCGAAGGGCCCCCGGGGATTTGGGGGCCCCACTAAAGGGCCCCCAAAGGATTTAGGCCCCCACTGAAGGCCCCGGGGATTTGAGCCCCACGAAGGGCCCCCGGGGATTTGGGGGCCCATTAAAGGGCCCCCAGGATTGGGGCCCCCCAGAAGGCCCAGAGATTTGGGGGCCCCCTGAAGGCCCCGGGGATTTGGGGGGCCCCACTGAAGGCTCCAAAATTTTGGGGGGCCCCCACTGAAGCCCCAAGGATTTGGGGGGTCCCACTAAAGGGCCCCAGGGATTTGGGGGTCCCGTAAGGACCCTTAATTTTAGGGGCCCCACTAAAGACCCCTGGGATTTTGTGGGTCCCATTCAAGGGGCCGGTTTTGGGGGCCCCCTTAAAGGGCCCCTTTGGATTTGGGGGGGCCCCACTCTATGCCCCTTGGATTTGAGGGGCTCCCAAAAGGCCCCTGGGATTTGCGGGGCACCAATAAAGGCCCCGGGGTTTTGGGGGGGGCCCCACTCCGGGCCCGGGATTTGCGGGGGCCCCAGTAAAGGGCCCCTAAGTTTTGTGGGCCCTGCAAATCCCGGACCCTTTGAGGGGAAAGCCCCTCAAATCCCATGGGCCTTGAGCGAGCCATTCAAGGTCCCGGGGTTTTTGTGGGACCCCTCACGGGACCTGGGGGGGCCCCCCCAGGGGGGGAGGGAGAGGAGGCCTTGAATGAGCTCCAACAGCAGGGGAGGTGGGAAATTTGACTGGGCCCCACTCAATTTTCCCCTCCAGGGGGGGGGGCCCCCCACTAAATTTCTTCCTCTAACAACGGGGGGGCCTATTACCGTTTCCTACCTACGAGGGACCCTAAAAACTAACACCATAAACCCAAAAGGGGGTAATTTTTACTATTTGGGACTATGGTGGGGATTTTTACATAGGGGGTGGATAGGGGTGGGTTTATGATAAAGTGGGGAGTTCGGTGTTTGGTTGTGAATTCGCAGGGAGAAGTCCTATGGTGGCCGGGAGTGGATGGAGAAAAAAGGGAACGTGAATGTCTCGTCGATGTACCTGTGATCACTAAAAACTGCCCTGATTACTTTATCTGCACTATGTGCCACATTATGAAAACTGTTGATTAGGACTTTCTTTTTGCCCATAGCAACGAATCGAGCCACTTTCTTTTCTATAGTGCTCTAAAAAATAACGCTGGGAACGCGGGTTGGGTTGCCAGGGCAACAAAGTGGATTTAGCCCTTTAACAGTTTTCATACATGCCCCCATAGGCACATATTTTGGAATAGGGGTTTATTGTATTGGATTAAAATCAGTAACATTTTGGGCTTTATTTGCATCTTTTTTGTGGAGATTTTGGGGATATGTTGCGGTTTTTACTTTGTTTTTTTTTATATTGTTTTTTTATTTATTTTCGGGCCTTAGACACGGGTTTTCATACATTATGTGGTATTAGTCCCATACATGGGGAATAAGGTTTATTAATTGGTCTTTTTTTTTTGGTTATAGGGTCTTGGTATGCTTTTTTGGGGTCATTTTAAATAGTGGTCCCTTGTGGTTTTTTGGGGCCCCTTGTATCATACTGATCCACACAATATAGATAAAATTCACAAAACTCAACCCAAAAGACAATGGCTAAAATGCATTTTTTTTTTTTTGGGGGGGTTGGGGTTCGGGCGGGGTTGGTGGGGGCGGGGCAATGGGTTGATAGAGGGCGGGTTAACAGGGGGCCCGGGGAAAATTTGGCTGTAGGGGGCCCGAAATTTCTGATGGCCGCCCAAATATACTCACTGCACCCCTGGTTTTTCCCTTTAAAGGGGTATATTTTCATATAGGGTCTTTTGGGGAGTTTATTAATTTAAGCACCTTAGGGATCTGCAAATGAAATATGCCTAAAAAAAATGCAATGAAACAAAACCCCAGAGTCTGGGAGGGGCTCCCCGAGGCTTGTGGTTGAGCCAAATAGTCACTAAGGCCCCCTAGAGATACTCTGAAACGGAAATCTGAGGAAACAAAATAAGTTTCATTTCCTGGTCACATCTACCCTTTTAGTTATAATTTAAAAAAAATTTTTAAATCTGCAAAAAACGGGACATTTTAAAATTTCACCTCCATTTGCTTTTAAATTTTTTGAAATACCCACAGGGGTAACAAACTTCCTAAGTGCTTTTCTAAATACTTAAAGATTTAGTTCTTTGATGGGGTCATTTGTGGGGGCACTAAAATGCAGGCCCCTCTTAGCCATTTCAGAACGGGCTGTCCTTAAAAAAATCTATTTGCAAATTTTCTTTTAAAAAAGTGAAAAAATTTCTATTAAAAATTTTTAAGCCCCCTAATTTTTTAAAAAAAAAGACATTTTAAAAAATTTTTGCAAAACCACAGTAACAATAGGTAATACTAGTTATAAACTATTTTTTAGTGGAATACCTATTTTCATGCAAAATTTTTTTAAACTTTTAAAAAATTTTTCTAAAAGTTCTAATTTTCACTATATTTTTATATTTTTCACAAAAAACAAGGATTGTATGGACCAAAAAGTCTTACTAACCTAAAAAACAATTTTTACAGAAAAGAGTCCTGAAACAATGGTGGAAAAGTGTCAAAAAGTATTCTCAGATAAAGTGACATGCAATTTTAAAAAAGGGGGTCGCAGGAAGGCCAAAATGGGTCCGCAGTGAGGGGTTTTTAAAACTTTAAACTTAAAGCATTTTTTGTATTTTATGTTAGAGCAAACAAAAAAAACAATATTTTTTAAAGAAATGTTAGGTCTTTTCCAAAATTTTTTAGAAATTTAAAAAACTAAAGTGTGCAACGAATTTATCCCCGTACTTTTTTACAACCAAATAAAATCTTTAGAATCACCCAAAAAGTAAGTAGAGTACTCTTATAATTTAAAATTTTAGTATAACTCAGCATTTTGTGAAAGGGCCCCAATTTGTTAGAAAACATAAGTGAACAAAAAGTACTATAAAACCAAGGAAAACCCCAACATCAGGATAAAATTGTGGGAAAGTGTATTTCAGTTTGGTTTTAAAATAATAGCCACAAACCACAAAAAAAGCATACCCTTTAGGCAAAAACAAAAATTTAAATTAATGTATGTCGGCCAAAAGATAAAGTGGCTGCCCAAATCTTATCTATGGCTGACAATCAGCTTTTATCAGGATCATTGGACCCCAAGGGACGTAAGCAATTGTGATTTATTTGTTGGTTATGTGTTTAGTTTTTGATGTGTTGTTCCCTGATGAACCCCCGTTACCAGTGGGGGAAACGCCTTGGGACAGGAACATACCTTTTTGAACATTGGGACAGGAACATACCTTTTTTAACATTATTTCAAATGTTTTTGGTTACCTTAGAAATAATTTTTCTGTATTATTATTTTTGTTGGTGGCTTTATTTTGGTGTTTTTTCTTTGTGTATTGTGTTTTTTTGTTGTTCCTGTGGTTCCAGTTGTTGTGTTATTGTCCAGGGATACTGTAGGGACCTGTTAGGGAAGGTTGCGGAGCTGGGTTGCCCTTTTTAAGGCTGGGTTCCCCGTATATCTATATTAAGTCAAGTTGTTAGGGTACATTAGGGAATCTCGTATTCCTTTTTATATTTGTCTTTAATAAAAGTTACATTTTATATTTTTGCTTTTGCCTGAAGGTATCTGTCTTTTTCTTGTGGTTTGTGGCAATTTGATCAGTGGATATCGGGTTCTTGCCTCGAGGGTTTCTCCTTTCCTTTATTCTTTAGGAGAATTGTGGTTTGTTCAAAATAATAGCCCAAGCTCTAAATATTTCATGGAGCACTTTTAAAACTGTTCACAATGTGCCCGCTTTAAAGGCCCCTCATTACTTACCCCTATGGCTCCCGTCTATCCCCCTTGCTGACTCTATTCAGCGCATGCACACCCTCCACTTAGTGCATCAACTCTCTGAAATTTAATGGGCCGGTGCTCAGCTGATTACCAATCGGCAGGTGCTGGAACCTTTATTAAGTAATATCCTCCTCTCTCCCTTGTCAGTGTATTGGTGTGCATCCTGAGACTAATTATTTAATCTTTTAACAGATTCCCGGGTTTGACCCTGTCTTGTGACTTCGACTATTTTTCTGACGCCGGGCAAAAGATTCCCCAATTGACCTGAGACAATATTGCCTGCCGCCTGCCCTGACCTCTATGCCTGCTCACTGACCAAGTCTCTGCCAGCTCCTCCAGTACCATGCCAGCACCTTTGCTGTCACCCAGAAGCAGCCACGACAAGGGTAGTGACCTGGGAGATCCCTGCAGTGAAATCCATTCCGCCTTGCGGTGCGCTCTATTGAACACCGGGGGGCTCCTTAGAGTCCACTACCTGGTGTGGTTCCATAAGTCATATCTCGCAGTGACCAAGAGGATCCACTAGCCTCATTCGTTACAATCAGTAAGTACTAATTAGAAAAGGAGCAAAGAGACCCAGGGTCACTCTGGAGGAGTGTCAAAGATCCAAAGCTCAGGTGGGAGAATCTGACAACATGAAAACTATTCGCAGTATACTCTCTACAAATATGGCCTTTATGGAAGAGTGGCAAGAAGAAAGCTCTTTTTGAAAGCAAGCCATAAGAGGTCTAGTTTTTAAATAGTTGTGTAGGGGACACATCAAGCATGTGGAAGAAGGTGCTCTGGTCACATAAGACCAACATGGAACTTTTTGACCTAAATGCCAAACACTATGCGTGAAGGAAAGCCAGCATTGCACACCACCCTGAACTCACTATCACCACTAGTAAGCAAGATGGTGGCAGCATCATGGTGTTGAGATGCTTTACTTGAGCAGGTGCTGGGAAGTTGGACATTGTTGATGGGAAGATATCAGCAATCGTGGAGGAAAACCTGTTAGAGACTACAAAACACATTGGGGTTTGGGGGACATTGGGGTTTAGGTTCACCTTCCAGCAGGACAATGACCCTAAACATACAGCCAAAGCTGCAATGGAATGTGTTAAATCAAAGCATATTCATGTGTAAAAATGGCCTAGTCAAAGCCTAGACCTAAAATCTCATTGAGAATCCTTGATCTGACTTGACAATTGGTGTTCAAAATGTTCACCAATCAATCTGACTGAGCTAGAGCTATTCTGCACAGAAGCATGGGCAAAAATGAAAGGCTCTAGATATGCAAAGCTGGTAGAGACATACCCCAAAAGACTGCTGCTGTCATTGCAGCTAAAGGTGGTCTTACAAAGTATTGATTCAAGAGGACTGAATACATGTGCAAACCACACTTTTATTTTTTTTTAATTTGAGAAAATTTGGAGAAACATATTATTTTCTTTACACTTCACAAATACTTGCTACTTTATGTTGCTCTATAATAAACAATCCAAGGGTTATGAATACTTTTGCAACCCACTGAATGCATGCCACTGCAAATCTTCAGTTGATTAGACTCACTAGGTGACACCTGTAAGAGCTCTTTAATAAGTGTGTGAGCTCTTCAGAGAGGGGGTCAGCTGTCAGGCTGTAGCTAGCTCTCCTGCCTCTAGTCTGGAGAAGAGCAAGTGTTGCTGACTTGAGAAAGCCTTAATCAGAGGACAATAGTATGATTGCTACTGTTTGTGATGCTCAAGCTATGGTTAATGGGGGACGTTAACCAGGGGCGTAACTTTGGTTCAAAAAGTGGGGGGGACCAATTTTCCCTCTCATCTTATCCCTCTCTCCCTCCTTCACTCGCCTTCCCTTTCACTTCCCCTCCCTTCCCTTCTCTCCCCTCCTCTCCCTGCAGTGAAGAGGCCCCATCTAACCCAGCAGATAGGTCTGAGGGAGTGCTGTGAGTTTCCCCAGTGGGTTTGGGCGCAGTCCTTATGGCAAACACTTTTGGTGCACTCCGTAAGTTTATGAGCGACTCTCTAATTACTGAAGTTTAGAGCCAGACTGGGACTAAAAAGCAGCCCTGGCAATGAAGCATCCCACCTATTATATTTCCCCCTCTAGATGGAAATAAAAAATATTGTGCAATGCAGCAAATTTCGCTTAACCCTCTTTTCCCCCCCTCACTACTTCATTAAATGTTATACATACAACAGAATGAGGAAAATAAAAGAACCCAATCTCACTGTACCCCTAGGAATCACTTATGTCCTGTACTTTACCCCAAAACATATTTTATTGCATACCATACACCAGAAAGGACATCACTCACTGCGTCCCAGGGATTAATTATATGACACATGGGAGCCACAGAAATGACATTACTAACTGCACTTTAGAAATGGATTGCACTCAAGAAGTAATATAATTTACTGTACCTCAAAAATTTATTATATTACATGCTGAATCTTAGAAATGAATGACATTACTCACTGTACCCCAGAGATTACATTACTCACTGTACTCCAGAGATTACATTACACCATACCCCAGAGATTACATTACACACCATACCCCAGAGACTACATTACACACTGTACCCCAGAGATTACATTTACCCCAGAGATTACCACATTACACACCTTACCCCAGAGATTACATTACTCACTGTACCCTAGAAATTACTACGTTACCCACTGTACCCCAGAGATTAGTTTACACACCATACCCCAGATATTACTACATTATTTACCATCACCCAGAGATTATTACATTACACACTGTACCTCAGTGATTACTACATTACAAACCATACCCTAGAGATTACATCACACCATATCCCAGAAATTCCATTACACTGTACCCCAGAGATAACATTACACATGAACCCCAGAGATTACATTACACATTAAACCCCAGACATTAAATTACACATGAACCCCAGAGAATACATTACACATTGAACCCCAGAGATTTCTACATTACAGACCTTACCCAGAGATTACTACATTACCCACTGTATCCCAGAGATTGGTTTACACACCGTGCCCCAGATATTACTACATTATTGACCGTAACCCAGAGATTACATTACACTCTGTACAATAGAGACTAACTACATTAGATAAGGTACCCCGGAAATTGTGTATACACATATATTGAACACAGACACACTACACAGTTAGGGTGAGCTTACATGACATTTTTCAGTACTGACAGTATCGTTTGCTTGTTGGAAATTTAGCACTTGCAAACGTACAATTCCAACGAGCAAACGACCCAGACTGCCCAAGGCAGATTTCTGCCTCCTATCCCTTAGTGCATAAAACACCTCGAAAGAATTCTGTGTAGGTTCTGACAGTACGCTCCGAAAATACTCAAGTAAAATCAGTGTCATCTAAACGACGACAGATTTTACATAGGGTATAATGTAAATCAGTTTCCTGTTGGATTGGACACCGGTTATGAGGCAGATCAGCACTGAATCCGCCCCAGAATCAGCATTCATATCTTCCATGTGAACATACCCTTAAGATATGTGCTATATGCCAGGTGTTTTAGAAGTATGGACTGGCCAGCGCATACTTCTAAAATGCTGCCCCATTCACTTTCATTTACCCCAGCGCTTAAGTGAAGGGAAGATGTGGCATGGCTAGACACATGGCTGTACAATATATACACATCTCACATATATAGTACATACCCTATTCACATGCACACACAACGCCTAGCACCCTTTTCCCCTCCTTACCTGTCTCCTGTAGTCTGGTTCAGTTGGCATTCGGCAGGAGCTTCCCTTCTTCTCTGAGGGCTGAGCATAGGGAAAGTGGTATATAAGGGGAGGGAAAGATAAAGCCCCAGATACAGAGCGTGCTGGACTGTGAGCAGCGTTCTGATTGGTGAAGCAACCCCTGCTGACTTCTGCTCTACCAATCAGCACTGCTCTCACTCTGCACTGACACTTGAGGCAGCTACCTACTCTGTCCTCCCAAAATGCACATATAGGAGTCAAAGGGTTAACTTCTTCCTTCTCTGTGTTTTGCTCTCCCCACTTACTGTATTCTCATGCTTTCATATAGATTATTTTTTATTGAAGTGGCTAAACAGTGGGGGGGGGACTGTCCCCCACCCAGAAATCAGTGGGGGGGGGCCAGTCCCCTCTGTACCCCCCTAAAGTTACACCTATGACGTTAACCCCTTCACGACCTTGGACGTATGCATACGTCCAGGTCGTTTGGGGGTTCACGCCCCTGCATATGTCCTGAGGATCGCGAGAACTCTAAAGCAGAGTTCGCGCGAACGGCGCGGGGTGTCAGCTGTATATTACAGCTGACATCCTGCTGTGTCGGCCCCGACCCGCGATCACTCCGGGGAGTGGGGGAGGGCCGGTTAACCCCTTAATTATCGCGACCATCGGGTCGCAATAACTAAGAGAGACGCAGGAGGAGATCGCTCCTGCGTCTCTGTCGGCGACAGCAGCGCATGATCGTGCAGCTGCTGTGTGCTGACAGACAGCACAGAGGGCATAGAATGCCTTCCGGGTTGTCTGTGACGTCACGATACCCGGCCGTGCCCTGTGAAAAACAAGTAAAACACAAACACGAAAAATAAAATAAAAAACACTTTCACTGCCCTTTTCCCCTTTACAAACGCCAATCGCCCCAAAAAAGATCAAAAATAAATAAAGTACCCATATTTGGTATCGCCGCGTGCGTAACGACCTGCCCTATAAATCTGTCATGTTAATTTACCCGTACGGTGAACGCCGTAAAAAACAAAACAAAAAAAAAATCACAGAATTAAGATTTTTGTTCATCCCGCAGCACATAAAATGGAATAAAAGTGATCATAAACTCATATAAACACCATTGTTGTACCAATTAAAACGTCAGTTCATCCTGCAAAAAAAAAAGTCCTTACACAGCTCTGTATACGGAAAAAATAAAAAAGTTATGGCTCTCAGAAGATAGCGATGCATAAACATTCTTTTACACACTAAAAATACTTTTTTTTTTAAAGTGCTTCAACATAAAAAACTATATAAATTGGGTATCGCCGTAATCATATCGACCCACAGAGTAAAGCTAACTTATTACGGACACTGCACAGTGAACGCTGTTAAAAATAAAAAAAACACTACTAGGATTGCAGTATTTTCTTCACTCTGTCTCCAAAAAACGGATTTAAAACTGATCAAAAAGTCTTGTCCCCCCCAAAAATGATACCAATGAAATCGTCAACTTATCCCGCAAAAATCAAGCCTGTACACAGCTCCATACACAGAAAAATAAAAAAAAGTTATGGCTCTCAGACTACGGCGATGCAAAAATGTGTTTTCCCTGTTTGAGCAAAAGTGTTTTTATTGTATAAAAGCAATAAAAAATAAAAAAATATACAAATTGGGTATTGCTGTAATTGTATCGACCTGCTGAGTAAAGCTATCATGTCATGTCTAACGCAGAGTGACTGCTATAAAAAATAAAAATAAAAAACACTACCAGGATTGCTGTATTTTGTTCAAAACACCTCACAAAAACCTTAATAAAAAGTGAACAAAGTGTTGTATGCACCCCATAATGGTACCAATAAAAGCATCAATTCACCCCGCAAAAAACAAGGCCCTACACAGCTCTGCACACAGCAAAATATAAAAGTTATGACTGTCAGAATAGGACAACATAAAAACGCAATTTTTTATAGACCTATTTCTATTGTGTAAAAGTAATAAAACATAAAAAACTATATAAAATTTATACCATTGCAATTGTACCGACCCCCATAGTAAAGTTATCACATCATTTACACTGCACGGCGAACGCTGTAAAATTGAAGCCCAAAAAACAATGGTGGAACTGCGTTTTCTCCCCCCATTTTCATGGCCCAATGCTAAAAAACGATGGAACACCTGTGTGCCCAAAATGCACAATACATCCCTATATGAGATCCATGAGGGGTGTTGAATCTAAAATGGGGCGACTTCTGGAAGATTTCACCTGTTCTGGTTCTTTGGTGGCTTTGCAAATGCAACATGGCCCCACCGAAATCTGCGTTCCAAAAGCCAAATAGCGCTCCCTCCCTTGTACGCCCTTGCCATGCGCCCAAACAGCAGTTTACACCCACATGTAAGGTATTGTCGAACTTGGAATAAATTGCTTAACAAAATTTTGGGGTTCTTTTTTCTATGATTCCTTGTAAATATGAAACACTTTAAGCTAAAATTGCAGATTATTGGAAAAAAAATTTTTTAAATTTTCACAGCCAAATGCTAAAAAAAAAATTGTGAATCACCTGTGGGGTCGATATACTCACTACACACCTGTATATATACCTTAAGGGGTTTAGTTTCCAATATGAGGTCTTTTTAGGGGTGTTTATTAAGTTTTAGCACCTTAGGGCCTCCTCAAACCTGAAATGGCGCCTAAATAAAATTACATTGAAAATGAGACCCCAGAGTTCAGTAGGTGCTCCTCCTATTCTGGGGCTTATGGTTGAGCCAAATAATGCACTAGGGCCACATATGGGATATTTCTAAAAACGGCAGACCTGGGGAATTGATATTACATTGCATTTACCTAGTCACATTTACCGTATTCCAGTGAATAATGGATAAATATTGAAAATCTGCAAAAATAGTGAAATTTTGAAATGTCACCTTTACTTTGCTTTAATTTCTGTGAAATACCTAAAGGGTTAACAAACTTCCTAAACACTGTTGTAAATACTTTAAGGGGTCTAGTTTCTTATAAGGCATCATTTATGGGGGTATCTAACATACAGGCCCCTCAAAGCCATGTCAGAACTGGAATGGTCCCTAAAAAAATGTATATTGCAAATTTTCTTGAAAATGTGAGAAATTACTACTAAATTTCTAAGCCCTCTAATGTCATAAAAAAAGGACATTTAAAAAACGATGCCAACCTATAGTGGACATATGGTAGATGCTAGTTATAAACTATTTTGTGTTGAATAATTATCTGTCTTGCACGCAGAAATTTTGGAACTTTCAAAATCCCAGATTTTTCAAAATTTTCATGAAATTTTGATATTTTTCACAAAAAAACAAGGATTTTATGGATAAAATTTTCTTACTAACTTAAAGCATAATGTGTCATGAGAAAACAATCTCTGAATCACATGGATAGGTAAAAGTGTCAAAAAGTAATTCTCACATAAAGTGACACATGCCAGATTTCAAAAATAGGGCTGTGTCAGGAAGGCTGGGTCCTTAAGGGGTTGCTGGATCCTTAAGGGGTTAATCTTTACTTAGAGGTTAGATGTCCTAGAGTTTATGCAATGGATTTCTGTACACTGACCTGTTGTCATGTACAGCTTGAAGAACAAAACTGAGGTTGGAGTGGCATAAATTGGTTTGCCATAAACCCAGACCCTAGTGTCCTGATATATATAAATAAAACTTCAGCCCACCCTGTAAGTGGATACAAGTACTCCAGTCAAATTTCTATTAAACCGTCATTTTTTATTTTCTGTCATATCTTAATTTGAGGATCCAAGAATCCATATACCATGGAGACAATATGATATATATATATATACATCCTTATATGCTCTCCTAGTGAGCCAGATAAAACGTTTGCCTAGATGTCAGCATACAATAGTAGGAAACAACAACTAGGCAGAGTTATTATTAAAGGGTTGTTTCATTACAGATATGTAAGGCATATCTGATAGGTGCTTGACTCTACTTGGAGCTCCTATTGTTTTTAATGGGAGAGTTCCGACTACTTCTCCATGAAGAGGTTTCGGGGTGTATTTTCAAGGTGGGTGAGGGTCCCAGAGTTGGTACCTGCACCTATATAATATTGAAGGCATATCCCATAGATATGCCGTCAATATCTATGATGTGAATATCCTTTTTTGACATAAGGGGATGCTCAATGATTTTATTGCTACAGCATATTTTGGCTTGGGTATCATTTTAGTAATAGACACACATGAATAATGCTGTATCTCTATTATAGCAGTGTGATTTCATAAAAATGTTACATGATATTAATGTTTTTGGCTTTATTACAAGTAATTAAGTCAAACACCTATAATTCAATGTGGGCTAACTTAACTTAACCACATGGTCAGGAAAGCAAATTATTAACACCTAAAAGACCTGACCACAACACAATATGTAAAACATGAAAAAATCTTTATTTAAACATCCAATGATAAAATTCCATAAAAAACTGACAATAACACTGCACAAAAGCGTGCACATACAACTGCCCAGGCACCAAATATACAGAATGTAACTATACCACAAATTTAACCCAATAAGGACCTTACACAATAAATTAATAAATATATCTCATGTATATATACAATCATAAATACCTGACCTTAGGCAAAAATGCAGATGCCGTATAACAAGATAATACCAACAGCAAGGGCAGAAGTAGAAACACACACCCCGACGCACGTTTTGCTTTAATGTTTCGTCCGGAGGTAGCAAAAAGTAATTAAAACCTGGTATATAAATAAGTATGAACCAATGAGGACATATCAAAACATGTATAAACACACAATTCCCTGATGTAACGCTGGGGCCCGAGTTCGACATATCGCGGATCGGGTTGACAGACTGCTGGGTGGGGCTGGTGAGAATCCAGCTGTCATGGTCCACATTGGCACCAATGACAAAGTTAGAGGTAGGTGGAGTGTCCTTAAAAATGATTTCAGGCACTTAGGCCAAAAGCTCAAGGCAAGGACCTCCAGAGTAATATTTTCAGTAATTTACCTGTTCCACGAGCACACCAGAGAGGCAGAGGGAGATTAGGAGAGGTGAATAAGTGGCTACTCAAAAATGGTGTTAGAAGAGGGGATTTGGGTTTTTGGGAGAACTGGGCTGACTACTGTCTTGGCTACAGGGCTCTATGCTTGAGGGATGGCTGCACCTAAATGGATGAGGGTGCAGCTGTATTGGGCGGACAAAATGGCAGGATGGAAGTTGGTAGGAATATTTAACTAGAGACTGGGGGGCGAGTGGGTTAAACTACCACATATAGCATGCAAGATAGTGAAGATAGAGAGCCGGGATTAGTAATAAATCAGGGTGTGGAGTGGGAGGGGTCGGGGGTTGTAGAAATAGTTATAATAAATATCTAGGGAGAAGGATATAAAAAAACTGAAAAATCTCTAATTGCATGCTGACCAATGCAAGGAGTCTGGACCAACACAAAATAAGATGAAACTAGATTTAATAATAGCTGAGAAAAATATGAATAGTGGGGATAACAGTGTTCATGGCTGGACGGAGAGACTTTTACTGGAGCGGTTAACCTTTACAGCGATTAACAGTCTATTTAGAAAGTGATCGTAAAGACGGAAAGGGGGAGGGTGTCTGTCTCTATGTAAATTCCTATCTGAAGCCAACACTACGGGAAGTTATTGGTACAAGGTAATGAACAAGTGGACATCATTATGTGGTAAAGATTACATGGGGTAACAATCACAATTAATACTAATAGGGGTCTGCTATAGGCCCCAAATATAACAGAACCCATAGAAGAGGTAATCCTCAGGCAAATAGATGAGGCGGCTAATCAGAATGAGGTTATTATTATGGGCGACTTTAACTATCCAGACATCAATTGGGAATCTGAAAACTGTAGCTCTCACAAAGGAAACAGGTTTTTTGTCAATAACTAATGATAATTACCTTTGCCAAATGGTGCAAAAAACCGAACTAGAGGAAAGGCCTTCTAGGACTTTAATATTGACTAATAGACCTGACAGAGTAACAAAGGTTCAGGTTGAGGGGCACCTAGGAAATAGGTGACCATAATATAATAAATTTCCGTTTATCCTTCAATAGAGTTTTTTGTCAAGGAGCCACAAAAACACTGAATTTTAGGAAGGCTAATTTTATTCTGCTTAGGGGGCCCTAAACCGTATTGACTGGGACAATGTGTTTAAATATGGCAGAACAAATAATAAATGGTGATATTTTTAAAACATCCTAGGCTACCACTGTGAGAGGTACATACCTTATGGTAATAAAAAATTAGAAACAGGGAAAAACCCAATGTGGATCAACAGGGATGTCAAAAGAAGGCAATAAAAAAACAAAAGAAAAGCGTTTCACCTACTTTAAACAGGAGGGTAGTGAAGAGGGCACCTAGAAGCTATAGGAAAAAATTAAAGTGTTGTAAATAAAGGATTAAGGAAGGCAAAGCTGGAGACGGATAAGACATATCGCCATAGAAAGTATAAAAACTAACCCCAAAGATATTTTTAACTATATTAAATAGTAAAAGATTAAACCAGAAAATGTTGGCCTTTGAAAATACTGAGGGGATGAGAGACAGTAAGTAGGGCGATCGAGAGAAAAGCCAAAAACCTAACTAAAATACCACTTTTTTCTCCACTGGTATTTTACCGAGGGTGGATGAGTTCCTGTTGAACAGAGGGATGAGGTTAAAACTCCAACTTAAAAGTTTCTGTTTCTTACCAAGGAAGGAGTGCAGCATCCGTCTTTAAAGAAAGAATTAAAATAGACAAATCCCCCAGGTTCCAGATGGCATACACCACGTGTCCTAGGGAGTTAAGTGATGTTCATAGGATAGGCCACCATTCTTAATATTTATTGGACTGTCTTATAACGGCGGTATGTCCCAAAGGGATTGGCGCAAGCAAATGTGGTCCCAAAAAGGGGGTCAAAAAGTGATCCAGGAAAATGGGCCCAGTAAGTTAACCTCTTTTAGGAAAAAGTTTAAAGGTTCTCAGAGATCTATCCTGAGTTTTCCCCTGAAAAATGTAGAACGCTTTCCCAGCATGGGTTTATGAAGGATCGGTCCTGTCAGCGGGGGCTTTGCAGGGCCCCAAAACATCCGGGGCCCGGGCTTGTTAAGTTTTGCTCAGAAGGGGGGGTTCACATGGGTTTTTTTCCCCCATGAACCGCGGCATGGTTTTTACAGAGAAAAAACTGTGGCCAGTCGCCCCTCTAAAAGCTCCACTAATATTTTTTTCCCCCAAAACGGTAATCGTTGCTCTCAGTGACAGCTATTAACAAAAAGGTTTTCATCGGGGGAGGGAAAGGATTACGCTGTTTTCCAGCCAAGAAAACCCCCCCCGTAAAAATAAGTGACATCACTTCTTTTTAGGGGGAAAAATTAAAAAGGATGGGAGGGGGCCCGGAGCGCTGCGAAATTACACCTGGAGAGCACGTCTTCCACAGCAGGCGTAAGCAGTGCCCAGGTCCCTGCACTTATGCTGTTTGTTTAAAATACCCCTTTGGGGGGTACGCTGTGTGTTTTGGAATTCATGCGTTCAGCCGTATTCCAAGCACAGGGGGGGGGTCCATTCACCCCCACTATCAAAAGCCGTGAAGAAGTGAAAACATTCTCTCCCCCGGTGTGCAATATATGTGTATTGTACCCCGGGAGAGATGAGATGTAATTTATAGCTCTCTGTGAGAAAATATGATTTTTTAATTGTGGGCGCTGTCGGGGGGTATTGAACGCAAATGCCCCGAAATGGGCCCCCTGATTTTTTGCAGTGTGAACTACCCTTAGACTGGTCAGCACTAAAATCAACGCAACCCCAAGACAATATAAAAAATTAATTCAAATATGATTTGTCATCAGGTTGTGTTTACAGTCTAAGGTATGTTCACAGCGTAATTGCGGAAATCCAAGTTTCAAGAAAAACTATGGTTTCCTCCTCCCCCCATGATACAATACGATCTATTATGATGGGGAGAAAATGACATGTCAATGCATGCCTTGGGGGGGGCGGCTGTCCCCCCCCTTCCCACCACACGTGCTTCGAGAAGATGTGCTGATAGCGCGAGCCCCTGAAGCACACGGTGTATTGCGGCGGTACTGTCACGTCAAATACACCGTGTAAACATAGCCTAAGGGAACACAGGCAGGATTTTTTTTGATGTAAATGAGGGGATATTGTGGAATGGTGTGTTACCCCAAAAATTAATCACATATAACAGTACTCACAGAGAATACATAACAAGAATATATTCAAACGCTACACACACTTTTAAAATGCATACAAAACACCACAAACCACAACCATTTACCATATAAACATACACACAGACATCTATACAAACACATAACAATGTATACACATAAATACAATACATACAAATGCATCACATTCAGTCAGTTTAAACATTCAGGAACATTTTTTGTCTCACCCTTTTTAAGTATTAGAATTATTTTTCAGCACGGGATCCTCATCATCCTCCTCACCTTCTTGTGGTCTGGTCCGGGGGAGATAAACGCACGCAGGGGGCTGAGCCTCTCAACCCGGGCACGCTGCTTCCAGACCCCCCTTTTACAGTGTGAGCAGCGGGCCCTCCTCCCTCCTGTGCTCCTGTCATCCGGGGGAGTCGCCCCCCCCTCTTGCCCGCTGCTCTCTAATGTTGGGGGCGTCCAGGGGACCCCCACAAAGTGGAACGTTGTCGGTCTACAGGGCACAGTAAAGACCCGGGGAAACCGACGTTCGGAACTCGGGGCACAGGAGTCTGGTCGGGGCTTGTGCCCGAACAAACCTACCCAGCGACACCCCTGCCTGTCAGACTAATTCATAGCTTCTTGAGGAATCAGTGCTGACTGGACGGGTGAGGCCGGGATGTCCCCATTCTAGATTTTTCTAAAGCTTTTGTACGGTGCCACAAAAAAGGTTGGAATAAAATGAAATGTTTGGACGGGGGGAAAAAATGTGAAGGGGTAAGCAACTGGCTCATGATAGAAAAAAAAGGGTAGTAATTAAACGGTACATACTCTGATGGATTCTGTTACTAGTGGGGTACCACAAGGGTCAGTTTTGGGCCCTATTTTTCAACATTTTCTTAACGATCTTACACATGGTTTGACAGTAGAATACGATCTTTGCAGACGATAAAAAGCTCTGTAAAGTAATAAACACAATAGAGGATAATGTGTTATTACAAAGGTATCTGGATAATTTTGGGGGCCGGGGGCGGGAAATGGCAGAGAGGTTTAAACACAGATAAATGAAAAGGTTATGCACATGGGGGGAAAAAAAACCCATTACATGACTACTGTTAAAGGGAAAAAGGGGCGGGGTTAAAAAAGGGAATGGAAAAGGAAATTGGGAATCCGGGTGAACAGTAAACTTAATTGTTGCAGAATGTCAGACAGCAGCTGCCAAGGGAAATAGGCTTTATGGGGTGCATTAGAAGGGGGATAGAGGACATGATGAGAACATTTTTCTCCCCCTTTTCAAGTCCTGGTTAGCCACACATGGAATATTTTGTACAGTTTTGGGGAAACCGTGCACGGGAAAGACATTGTAAGCTTGAACATTTTAAAGGCGGGCAACAAAAATAATAAAAGGATGGGTGGACTACGTACCAGAAAGTTTTTCAAGATTAGGGTTATTTATTAGAGAAAAGCGGCTTTGGGGGGGCATATAATATGTTTAAATACATCAAAGGGCAATGTAGAGATCTCTCCCAAGTTTTTTTTATCCCAGGACTGTATTTTTAAAAAGGGGCATCCTCTACGTCTTTAGGAACGAAAGTTTTCTACATAAAAAAGAAAGGGATTCTTTTTCTGAGGCTGAGACTGGGAACTCTTGCCAGAGGAACTTGTCAGGGGAATTCACTAACAGAGTTCAAAAAGGGGGTTTTTTTATTTTGGGGAAAAAAATATAACAAGTTTTTAGTGTCTGGATTTTGGGGAGGGGTCATTGTTGGGATTTTTTCCCATTGCCAGATTGGAGTCGGAAGGAATTTTTCCCTAAAAAAGGGACAATTGGCTTCTACCCATTGGGGTTTTTTTTCCTTCCTCTGGGGTCAACACCTTAGCACAACAGGCAGAATGGATGGACGTTGTCTTTTTTTTGCCTTACAAATATGAAAAATATGAGACTATGAAATTATGTATGTTGTATGTATTCATCAGCCTAAAAGGTTTTTTAAAATTTGAAGCCTTATTATTCTTTTAAACTCCTTTAACAGTTTCAAAAGATTTTGGAAAAAAGGTGGTGCTATTATTCTTACCAAACATTT
>JAODAL010064245.1:0-18826 GCA_025379985.1 Phyllomedusa bahiana
CGCAGTTACTAGAAAAGATCTTACCCTAAATATAATTCAGGCTGCCCAATATCCAAGTAATATTTAAACAGAAAACTGTTAATAATAAAGCTATTGCAATGCAATGTCTACACTAAGTCTGGGTGCACAATATCCAGTATTCTTTAAAGAGCTTGTCTGTTGTTCGCCCGCGGGGCCCCTCCCCCGCTTCCCCCCGTGACTTTACAGCGGTAGATGCTCCTTTAAAATTCTCAGCCTAACTACCTAAAATCTGCAAATCTCTGATCTACCTAAGTTCTAAGGATCACAGCTAAAAGTAGAGCTGTCTTTGCACAGAGGCAGAGCGCACGTCCTACTGCTTTGAGATACTGACACACACTGATCATGAACAGGAAGGGCTGTTCTATGTAAAACGAGGTCATGTGATTTTTCCAGCCAATCGCAACCATACACATCCCAGTCATGACGTCGCACACACAGCTCACCCTTCTCTATTCTGTAAGCTGATTTGCTGGGCGCCAAAATGACAGGAAGCGGCGAAAAAGGCGCGATATTATTAGTTTTAAAGCACAGATTTTAACCTAAATTATCGCGTGATATAAAAATCCGATCAAACGTAAATACCGTTGTCGATTTCAACTTTGTCGATAATAATCGCTAAACCCACTACCTCCAGGTGGTCAGTCAATTCAAATACCTGGGAATTGTTGTGCACAAAGATATCACTAATTTAGTGATCTAAACCTCCAGCCAGTGCTGAGACAAGTGGGTGAGGCTGAAGACGTGGGCGAGTCTCCCTTTGTCCTTTTTGGGAAAGGGATAAACATAGTTAAAATGGTGATACTGCCTAAGATTTTGTACTTATACCAGGCGGCTCCGGAGGTTCTTCTTAGATCACAATTTGTGGCGCTGGACAAATTACTTTTCTCTTTTCTCTGGGGCGGTACAACCCCTCGTCTAAATAGGGATACACTTAAGGCTCCATATGACAGAGGTGGGCTGGCATTTCCGGACCTATATATTTATTATCTAGCGGTCCAGTTAGCGCACATAGCAGTGGTTCCAGGGGGATACGCATGATCCATCCGTGGTGCTGGAGGCAGCACTGGTGGGCTCGCTGGAGGGGCGGCCAATTTACTTTACAGAGAGGGAAAATGTTTCCAGTACCAATCACATCACTGATGAGTGCGGCGATTAGGTAGTGGGAAGACCTTCCATACAACCGTTACGGCCATAGCGGGGAGGATACTGTTTTGGTCTCCTTATGTACCCCTGTGGAGTAACAAAAAATTGCCAGAGCTAAACATACCTCCCGGATTATGGATTTTGGGCTGCCCGTGGATTGAAATATCTTACGCAGCTGAAACAGAATGGAAACTTTAGAACAATTGCAGAGAATTCAGTTGCAGTTTGACCTTCCAAGGGATCCCTTTTTTCGGTATTACCAACAAAGACACTCTGTGAGCGCAGTTTGGGAATGGCTGGGGTAACACCTTGAATATGGTACTTGGAGGCAATTATGAGGCGGGTATACCCTTAGAAACCAGTTTTACATCCATCTATAAAAGGCCATAATGATTTCAGACTTCCTCCTCTAGCGATTTCCTTTGGATGAGGCAAAGGCCATTCCATCTCTACCATAATGAAGCGCTTCCCGAATTAAAAACACCAAGGCGCTTAACCGTTCTAAGTGCTAAGGAATCAACTAATTCAAACTAAATGGCTCCATAAGTTTACATACAACCGGTCTGGTCTGTACAAAATGCATTGTCCAGCCCTTTCCAGCTTGTTCCAGATGTAGCAGAACGAGGGGAACATTGCTTCACATGGTAAGGGAATGCCCCGATTTTTTTTTAAAGATCAGATAAATTTTATAACAAACAATTAGTGCAGATACAGAATAGAACATCTCTTACATTATTTTTACATCAGATACATACATATACAGATCATTTTTGGCTTTTTAGTAAAAAACATAAGGAGTATATGAATATGTCCAAAACTTATATCTTTGATAAGTGCTTATCAGCAGTATTTATAGCAAACTACCATAAAACAAACCCCCACCCATACCCAGATCCCATACCCACCAAACCAAGAGCATTAACCCTGATTTTTTTAGCCAACTATTAAAACAAGGACAGAATCACATTGCCAAGATGTCTACCCTCTTTTCTACAACTAACCAGTATTAGGGAATGGACAATGCCCCAAATCCTTGTGCGCCAATCCTGCATAATGTAGCATTAAGGAATTTAGAAGGCAAACCGGTAATTGAGCCAAGTGGCACCATATACCTCATATTTTCTCAGAGCATTCATTTAAAGTATTACCCCCTCTCCAATCTGATGCAATGTTTTAATTTTGTTTACGTATTTCTTTTATGGTATTGGAGAAGACAGAATCCATCTAAAGGCAATTAACATTCTTGGACCAGTATAAAACATTCGTGAAATGCCAATTCTTATGTTCCACACATCAAATACTATATCTTCTAAATAGCCAAGTACACAGTGCAGTTGGTCTAAGAGGTATATCAATTTTATGAACTTTGCTTATTAACTGATAACCTCTTTCCAGAAGTAGCCCAATTCCCCAGCACTCCCATAACATGTGCAGAAAGCTGGGCCACTTCCCTTTCACATCGAGGGCAACTGGAGTCCTACCTAATCACCCCAATTGAATAGCTGGAAAGGAGTTTTTAAAAAAGCCCTCTGTGCAACAACATAAGCTGTGAATAACTTTTTATGCCACACTTAATACACAAGCTCAACAATCTCGCAAGGCTCAAAAACACTAGTATCCCATGTTCTGTACTAAAGGGGCCACGTCAGTCTCCCCTTTCCCTTTAATCGAAGCTTTACACCTCCGCCAAGTAACCTATAAGCTTTCGAAATTGTTCCCCATCGAGGACTGAGCTCCACAAACTAAATTTATTAGGGAAGCAGATTTAATGGACCAGATCCACTTGTGAAGCTTGACCTCTGAACCGCATCCTCAACTTCAATAATTGGTAAAAGACAGGGCGCTGAAGGTCAAACATTTCCTGCATCTGAGTAAAACACAACATTTTCTGAACATCAAAAACATGGGAAAGACAAGACAATACCAACTGCAATCCATCTCTTAAAGTCAGTCAATTTGCAAATTTCTGAAGCTTACAGATTGAACCATTAGCGGGGAATATTTTGTAAAAGAGGAATACACCCAAAAGACCCTTGCCCCTATCCCACCCCTTATACAAAAATTTTCAGAGTAGGAAGATCTGAATAATTCAGTTCCGCCTTTCCTCATCATCCATCAACAACTCATATGGCGGCCAGAGCTTCTAGTCTGCCTAGCAACTTGCCTAACTGACCCATCCCCTTCCTAGCAATCCCACCCTGCAAAATGCTGCCATTGTGGAGGCTATCAAGTAAAGCCAAGTGTTCGGATAGCAAGGTCCACCTCTAACCTTTTTCTCTTAGCAAAATAATTTAATCCATCCTGCATGGCCCTATTTCCAAATAACTCACTGAAAGTCGGTGTATTTATTAAAGATATTTAAAGGGTACACCAAATTTTGTGATTTTATGCAAAAGTATTGAGAATCTGTGCAAAGCAAACATTTTAATTAGATTTCCTCTACCAATAACTGATAAAGGCAGCTTACAACCTGATGCATTTAATCCTTATTGGACAATTTGCTAAGTAGGGGGAGCACGTTGTGGTGCAATATCATCTTGCGGCGTGAAGTTTATTATTGTTCCTAAATATTTGAAAGATGTTACTACCTGTAGCTGAGAACCTGACCTATACTTTATTTCAGGGAGAGTATCCAAGGGCAATAATGTAGACTGAGGTCCCAAATAATACATAAACCCGACCAACTACCAAACTTCCTCTATGTAGGAACATGATTGGTTTTATTCCAGAGAAGAAGTTACCTTCCCCCACATAAAGAATCATTGTCGTCCCGCATAAAGAGAATTCACCTCCTCCATAGTCCCAAGTATTGAACCCTGACAAGTCCCTTGCATTTCTGATGACGCAAGCTATGGACTCAATGGCCAATGCAAACAGAAGGGGATATAAGGGGCAATCCTGTCAGGTCCACTGTGTAAGAGACATGCCTCTGAACATCAACCATTAGCGTGTACTCTGCCCGTGTTCCAGCATACAAATAGTTTCACTCCAAAGAAAGATGGACAAATCCCCTTATTCCTCATGACAGCCCACAAGTACTTCCCATACCACACTTTCAAAAAGCTTTGGCCGCTTCCAAAGAAGAACTGCCCTGGCCCCCATCTGCCCTGTACTCATTTTGAAAATTGAGAAACTCATCTAAAGTTAATGGCAGTTGACTATATTGGCAAAAAGCCGACTGGTCTAACATGAACGACACTTGTTATGACTTTGCTTAAACCTAATTAGCTAATACTTTTTGCCAAATCAGCAAACATCAGTAGGGAAGTTAGCGAGATGGGGCGAAAGGACCCTGGACTAGAAGCCTCCATATCTTGCTAAGAACAGTACAATAACTGCTTCCCCATTGAATATGGCAAGTGACCGACCTGACTGCCGCCTAGAAGAACCTCCGATTAAAGGCGATAACAAGGTTTCCTTGTGGAGCTTATAAAAATACAGCTGGAAACCGTCCATCCCTGGGCTTTTCATTTGGGCCTGCACACAAGCAACTCTAGTTCTTCACAAGTAATAGGTTTGCTCAAGATCATTACACTTATCTTCCCGTGATAGAGACGGAAGGTAATTTTTAGACAAGTAATCTACATGTCATCCACTGAACCTCCACCCCCAGAGGATAATAAAAAGATTTATAAAAAACTGTAGCAAACATTTAGAAAATCTGCATCTCACTGACTATCAGAGCCATTGTCTGTTTTAAGTTTCTGCAATATGACTGGATGCTTGTGGATTTCACAATATTATCTAGTAAAAATCCTGCACTTTTCACCTTGAACAAACTTTATTCTCTGCTACTTAATCAAACCTGCTCAATCAAGTCTGTGGGCCCTCCTCCAGTGTGCCGATTATTCTCAGAATGGTCACCAAAAAATTTCTGTTCTTCCTTTTGCTACCCTAACCTGCAAAGAAGTGGGGTGAAGCAACGTGTTTATAGTTTTTTTCCTTTTACTAAACTCTCTAATATAAATCCCTCTTACAAATGCTATCATGGTAAGTATCCCACACAAATGCCAACTGAAGCAGTTCCCACCCCCCTCTATAATTGTGTCAAAGAACTCCTTAATTTCAGCTACCATCTAGCCCCCTATCAATTGCACCCAGAGGATTTTAGGCCGCCATAACCTGTCTGACCCCCAGACCGATCCAGGCCACAGTCCAAGCACACTGATCACGGGGAGTGATCAGAAATACAGCGAGTTGAATATGCAACTGATTTGACATATGGGAGCATTGAGTCAAGGCCACAGTGGAGGTTTTATGTCTTGAGAGTGAATAAGCGAGGCTTAATAACAGATTATAGCTTTTCGTAGGTGTCATATCTCCAAAATATCACATATAACCACCTCCATCAACAGTTTTGCAAGGTAAGTAGGCAGGGCCAAGGGAGTCAATATCTCCTGCATGAAATATGTCCAGTATGGATGCAAATATTTAATTAAAATACACCGAAGATTAATACAGGACTCCTGGGGATGATTCCAACAGAGTTAAGTATTTTTTTAAGAATTTCGCTTTATTAAGAGGAGGGATATAAGAAAGCAAAATAATAACTGTGGTTAAGTAGAGTTTGCAAAAAGAAAAACACAATCTACCATCTGGATCATTTTTTGAATCAATTACTGTAAACGTGAAAGGGCTCTAGGAATTACACACTTACCCCCTCTAGAAAGTGAGGAGTACACGGAGGGTATGCTGCCCCCAACCCATGCACTTTGCACCATGGATTGTCTTTAGTATGTGGGTCCGACAGACAACTATAGCCCGGGTGAACCTTCTGCAACCAGAGTATTAGACAGCAATATTACGCTTACTGGAGTCCCCAAGCCCTCTACGTTCCATGCCACAACTTTAATAACAGGACGCCAAAATAACAGTTATGCAATATATCCAAACCGCTGGATAAATTTTACAAAGCCCTTGAATTGTAAAATGTTCATAGCAATAGGTCCTGCTCTCAAAATAATCCCACCCATATAAACAACCCGTTTAAACCAAACATATTTGTCGAATATAACAAACTTTGACATACATCCCTTCCTGCCGAAGGAAGGGGTTCCTCAAATTTTCTTGAGCATCACTCAAGCATAGAGTGGTAGACTATAGCTCAAGCTATGCGATAGCTAGTAAATCCTTACTCCTCGCTAGCATTATTGCATAACATATCAACAGAACCATCGTATCTAATAGCTCTAGTATCTTGCTAAGGAAAAAAAAACATAAAAACATCAAACATAAAGAGCTAGTACAAAGAACTGTCGCAGTTCAGTGTCATGCCCGGCGCATTGTCCGCTCACAGGGCCTGCTCATTCAAAACCAGCCAAGTTAGCGCATTCCTTCGGGCGCTGTCAAAAATATCGTGTCGTGTTAAAAGCAGCAAAAAACCCTTATCTGGCCTGATACTATCATAGAGTACACAACAGACAGCTCCTAAAGACTGACGTATAATGTCATAAAATGGGCACGGCCAATTCACCACTGCAGGAAAAAGTCTGGTAAATAGATACACGGTGGACCAACAAATAGTCCATTCCGACTTTTCCTGGGCTGCTCTAGTTTAGCGTCCTCTGTACCCTATAGTGTAATAGATAAAAGGGTTGTCTCACTACAAAGATTGTCATACAAAATAAAGATCTTCAAAAAACCAAGCAATTTTTGCAATATATGTCATAACAAATCTCCTACTTGATTACTAGATAATTTGTTTTTAGGGCTCCAGTGGCTTCAGAGGACCTCTATAGTCACCGACCTGCTTGATCTCCTCATAGGCTGTATCGCTGGCATCTTATCACAGCAGTTCGAGTCGGGAGCGAGCACGCAAGTTAACTAACTCCTGTCCGATCTCACTCTGTCCACGCTCTGCCTCTGCCACAGTGCAGTGAATTAGATCAGGCAAACTATCCAGCCCCACGTCAATTCCCCTGCTGCCTATTCTGTGTCCTCAGCCTAATTATTCACTGCAGTTAACTATTTTCCTGCCCATGTCATTAGCCTGAGTCTGGCCTAATTAGCATTCACTCTCCTGTTTACCTAACGCATCTTCACTGCTGAAGTTGAATGAAACCCAGCAGGAATAGTCAACATTCAGAAATAGTTAATAAAGCAGAGACACAGACAGACATAAGCAGTGAGATAACTCCATTAAAAGACAACAATGCTTGCCCACCCCAGCAGCTAGTACCGAAAGGAGGATCACATCAGATATTTTTGAATTTGCAACCCCCCCCGGCCCCAATTCCCCTGTGCTGGGAACCCCTTTCCAGGGTAATCGCCTGCCCGCGTGCTGTCATGTAGGGAGAAAAAAAGGGCGTGTACATGGTGGATACTTTAATTGGGTCAGCACCCAGGGGAAAAGAACTCTGTAAACGAGATTTCCGTTTCCAAAATCTTTTTTTGGGAAACCGGAGCGAGCACGCACCCTGCCCTTTCACCTAGATGAAAGGGGGGGGAGGGGGACTCGGGAAGCCAGTACCCCCCCCCCAAAGATTTTCAAAACCCGCTCTTAAGACAGAAACCAAAGGGAAAGGGGAAAATTTCAGGTTGGAAAAACCCCCTTTTAAAAGTAAGATTGGCAGGGTGGACCTCCTGAAGGAGGAGCACGAGCGGGCAGGGGGGGGGGGCCCCTCCCCAAATAGCAAAAAATTCAGACATTTGTGTCTTTTCCAAAACCCATTGAATAGCCGGGTTTCCAAGAATAATCGGGGTTCTCGACCCCTGCTTCTCCGGGCCCCAACCACCCCGCGGGAATTGTTCCCCCAGACCTATTTTCAAAGGCCCTCCCCCTTTGGCAAAAAAGGGTAGAAAAAAATTGATTTTTAGCAGCAGCAAGGCCCCCTTTTAAAAGAGGGGCAACGGGAAATTTTCTAGAGAAATTTTCCCCTTTTCCTAAACTCCCCAAAACCTGTTAGTAATTTTGCGCAAATCTTGCTGCACTTTAACAGTCCTTTTTTAAACCCTCCAATATGGAATTTAAAGTGTTCAGGGGAAAAATTACACAGGGAAAAGGGCAAATACGGCCCTGCATTAAAGGAGCTTTTCCCTTTTCCCAGTGTCCTGGGGGGGGCCTGCAAAAGGTTTGTGATTGTGCTCCCTGCTGGGCCCCACTGCTTGCCCCCCTTCCCAAAACGCCTACTCTCTGAGGCTGAAAGCAGATGCAAAACCCTGTTGCTTTTAATTTTTGCTGCTGGGCAAAAGTACCGGGGGTTTTTTGGCATGCCTTTTAAACTCCTTCGATCTTTGCGGTACTGGGTGAGTGTGCAAAGCGCTCCCTTAGCTCCTACTTTTTCCCTTTTTCACTGAAAAATCCATGCTCTCACCATGCTGGGAGCTGCTCCCCCCTTTTTCCCTTTTTGATCCCTTCCAACCTTGTCCCTGGGTTTTTTTTCTGACCTCAAGGCTCTGTCCAGCCCCCAAAAAACCTTCCACTCTCCTTTACCTGCGATCCAGGAACAAATGCATCGCTAACCCGGGAATAAAAAGGAAGCTAGCAGGAGCTCAGCACCAAAACCTTTTCCCCCCTACCCTGCTGCTCAAAGGCCCCGCCCCGGGGAAAGCCCGATTTTGCAAAACAAATTTGGGAGGAGATTTTACTGGTTTTTTTTAAAAAGGGAAACGGGTTTCCCCCAATGTGTGGGTCACCTTCCCAACATCTCCCTTTGGGGAATTTTGGAGGGAAATTTATCCCCCAAATAAGGCAGACCGTACTTTGTATTTTCCCCCCTGCTTTTCTAAAGCGAGGAAAAATAAATTTTTTTTGAAAAGGAAACCGCCTAAATCCCCTCCTTAAAGCAGTGGAAACGCCCATTTAAAGCGGAAAATTCCCCCCCGAAACAAGGTCACATATGCTGCTAAGGGCTTCCCAGACGCTTCCATCAGTCTGGGGGTAATTGGGGTTTTTAGCTCAGACCGGGGTGATTGGGTTTAGGGTTTAGGGGAACCGACCCGAGACCCCGGGAATGTGAATGAGGGAGTGGTGTAAAGGACCCAAATGATTTGGGGGCAAAGGGAAAAGACCCGGGGAAAAAAGGGTATCTGGAAACAGGTTTCCCGCATGACTAAGCAAAATTTTCCCTTTTTTATTTTGCAAAAGAAATTTTGTTGAGGGGTTTTTTTCGACAAAGTTGAAATCGGGAAGGTTTTTAAAAAGGGGATCGAAATTTTTTAGATCTGCGATTTAAATTAAAGGGTTAAAAACTGTGCATCATCTATTAAGATTGCCCCCAAATTTTCGGGGCTTTCCGTCATTTTGGCGGCCAGCAAATCAGATTAAAAAGAAAAGAGCAGGGGGAGAAGTGTGGGGCGAAAGTTCCCCCATGAGGAAGTGAATGGTTGCGATTGGCTGGGAAAAAACAACCCTGACCTCGTTTTTAAACCCTAGAAAAACCCTTCCTGGGTTTAGCCTTTGTGTCCCCTCACGTCTCATAGGGAAAAAGGGTGTCCTCGCCTGTGGCCAAACAGCTCACGAAATTACCCTTTTCCCTCACAAGAAACCTCTACTATTACCCGGGGATCCTTCCAATTTATTTTAGATTAGGGGATTTGAAAAAATTTAGGGTAGTTTAGTAAAAAATTTAAAGCAGCTTTCTACCGCGGGTAAAGTCACGGGGGAGGGGGGGGGGGGCGGGGGCAAACCACAGACAAGCTCTTTTTCTAAAGAGAACACTGGATAAATTCACCAAGCCCTTATTGTAGACTTTTCCCACGCAATACCCTTTTTAATTAAACAGTTTGCTATTAAAAATTTTTTCCTGGATATTGGGCAGCCTGAATTTTTTTTGGGATACCCACTTTTCTAGTAACTGCAGGTCCTTTTTTTAAAAGGGCAAAACTCCACTTTTTTTAATCATAAAAAATTTAAATAGGGGGGTTCATTCCCAATTTTACCCTTTCCACCGGTTTTTGAATTTCCACCTTGAAATTTAAAATTACAATCCAAAATTTCGGTAGCCCACCCAACGGGTTTTGGTTTTTGCCAAAAATCCCCGTGTACCCTACAAAAACCAAACAGATACGTTTTTTTTTTTAATTTTGGGGGGCGCACCCGTTTTGGGGTTCATTGATGCAGCTCCCCGTAAATTTTAAAAACCCGAAATTCTAAAAGTCACCACGGGTGAATTAAAAGGTAAAAAAATTCCCGGGTATTATACGAAACATAACAGATACGTTTTTTTTTTTTGCCCTTTTTCGCCCCCAGCTTTTTTCTTTTACGCACCCATCCACTAAATTTTAAAAACAAAAATTCTATAGTCCCCACGGGTGAATTAAAAAGGTGAAAAAAAATACCGTGTATTTTAAAAAAAACCCATAACAGATACGTTTTTTTTGGGACTTTGCCACCCCGGCTTTGGTTCATTGACGCAGCATCCACGAAAAATTTTAAAACCCGCAATTTAAAAATGTCACCACGGGGAAATTTAAAAGGGTAAAAAAAATACCGTGTTTTTATACAAAAAACTAACAGATACGGGGTTTTTTTGGGATTTTTTGCGCACCCAGCTTTTGGTTCATTCCCGCAGCACCCCACGTAAACCCTTAAAAACCCCCAATTCTATATCAACACAGGGGGGGTTTTAAAGGGTTAAAAAAATCCAGGGTATAATACAAAACTTTAACAATACGTTTTTTTTTGAAATTTTGCCCGCCCAAAATTGGGTTGATAGACCCCTTTGCATTTAAATTTGAACCAGCAATTTTTTTTGATTAAGGGTTTTTGAGAATACTGGGGTTTTTTCCCCCGTCTTTTAAAATAAAAAACTTTCCAAAACATTCCATCCCTTTCCCTAAAAATTTTTTATTTTTCCCTGAACAGGAGCGAAATGCAGGTGGTAAGCGACAAAGAGGGGGGAAAGCAATGGGGGAAGAGGTACGAGAGAAGGTGCCCCTTTCCCAGTGCTGGCGACAACACGCATCCACGGATCGCAGATGCAGGACCGTCGGGGGGCCTGTCATGGGCGGGGGTCGGGGCCCTGTGAATCAAAGTAACAAACATCGTCGCCAATCGGCCCTTCAGGGGTTTAAAGGCAACCTGAAATCAGCAGCCTTCCCCTCCTCGTCCTCCCAGCCCAGGGGCCACAAATGTCGCCATCACAAAAACCCGGGCATCCCCCGACATAAAAACACCCCAAAAATTTCAACTCGTGTACCCCCCCCTGTGGATAACCATTGTCTGAAGACCCCCTTTGAGACAAAATGGGGTTTTGGGGTCAGAAGGCATTTTTAAAAAGATCAAGAGGTGTTTTAGCTCCTCTGACGCCCATTTTACGGGAAGGCCATAAAGGGGGGGGGGTAAAGGAACCCGGTCAATCGCAAAAACCCCCGGGTTTTTCGGAAAACGCCTTGCAGCCCTTTTCTTGCTTGTAGCCCTACCCTTCTGGTTTGCAGAAAGCCCAGGACGACCAAGTCACCTGGGGTTAAATGATGGGAAAGATGAGGCCCCAATTGGGGACCCCCACCTGGCCCTTTTCCCCCGGCAGAATTTTTTTGTGAGCGCTTCACATTGGCCCGAGGAGGAAGACATGGGGAAAGTGTCAATAGGGGTCCCCCCACAAAAAGGGAGAGGGCGGTGGGCAGAAGTCCGCTGATATAAATTTCCCCCACCCCCGGTCACGCAAACCCCGCTCCTCGTTTATCGCCGTAAAAAAGGCCCAGGACCTCTAAAGGGCCGGGGGCCTTCTTTGCCAAGCCTCTGATTCACCCAGGGGAGGTCATACCCCCCCCTTTGGGTCGTAAACCCCCAAAGTAGAGGCAAAACCCTTTAAAGTGGTTAACCCCCACCAATGCTAGCCCACATGCAGCGAAGGCATAAGTGGAAATGGGGGGAACACTTCCCAAAAAAAGGCCAAACCCGACCCCGGGGCCTCCAACCACTGTCAAACCCCTCTGTCTCCGCCTCCCTCCTCCTCCGCCACCCCCAACGTTCCTCTGCGCCCAGGGCCCTCTCAGAGTCTGATCGGGGGGATCACCTCCGTTTCCCAGCCCCACCGCCCGCCCAGTCCCACCACACCACCAAAAGACCCACCCCACCCCTTCCCTTCCGCCAGTTTGACACCTGCACCCGAACAGCGGCCGTCAAGCAGCCACCTTTCTGCCTTCCATTTTTTGGGGCAGAAGAAACACTTTAAAACCCAAACCATCCCAAAGCCAAAACCGGGAATGCCCGGCATTGCCAGGCTTTTGGCCTTGGAAATTTTGGCCTTTCCGTCGGGTACACAGATGGGTTCCCCCACGTCAGGGGCCCTCCCCTTTCCCCCCAAACAATCCCCGAGCGGGGAAATTTTCTTTGCCAAAAAGCCGTCCCGCCCTGGCCAGCCACTTTGTAATCTAAAATTTAAAGGGGCGCTTTTGCCCTGCATCGTGCCCCGGAAAAGCCCCACCGACACGGGACTAGTAAGCACGGCCAACCCCCGGGGGGCCCTATATCTCGTGACTGCTAACGGGGTGACTGGGGGGAAGTTTTGGGGGTGACGGGGGCTCCCCGGCCCTCGGCGCACCTTTTCAAACCAAGGGAGGGTGAGGGCTTTTTCCCCCCAAGGGGCCCCTCTGGGGGCATCACGTCCCCCAAGACACCGGGCCCGTGTTGAAATTAATCTCCCCTTGGGGGAACCGTCCACACCGGGGCGGGGAGTTTGGGGGAAGGTTCTTCCCAACGAGCCCCGGCCCCTGGTGGGTGACAAAACCGGGGTGCCGGGCAAGGTGGTGTCCCCCGAAAAGGGGGCCCGAAATCCGGGCCCCCCTTAAGATCGGTAGGCGGGACCCACATCCCTTGCCGGGCCACATGTCATGAACCTTGTCGCCCAAAATTTCTAAAGAGCTTCCCCGGGTTCTGGATGCCTGTTTGAAAAGGCTCGGGGGTCTGAGTTCGCATTTCCCCGCCGTTCGCACCCTGCTTCTCCCGCCGGCCCTGCGTTGCAGGTCAGTTTTCCGGCCTTTCCCCGTAAAACCGCTCTTGTTGCGGGCAACACGCGGAAACCCCACCCCCCAGGGCTCCACATGTGGGAGCAGGGGAAAGCCATTACGCAGAAACAAAGTGAAAACAGGGCCTGACAATCAGGGGTGCGGACCTCGGGGGGGTTGGCCACCGAGAGTGGGAAAGGCAGGGAAAGACTCTGCACCATCCTTGCCAAATTTTTTAAGAAGCCACCAAAATGGGCAGTGCCCGGGCGAGCCCTTGTCAGCATGAGCATTTTGGTTTATCCTTTGGGTTTTGGGAAAGATCGTTGGAAAACTCCCGGGAAAAATCGGTCCCCCCCACGACGGGGGAGGGGAAAAGGACACAGAAAGGGGCACGGGGCCCTTTTTCTCCGTCAAACCACAAGGCCCACAGTTTTTCCCCAATTTTATCTTTTTTCATTAGGGAGTGGGTTTTAGGGGCCAGAGCTAGGGAAGGCGGGACCTCAGCTTTTCAGGGTTTCATCTGTGAGGCAAGTCAGGGGTGTGTTGAAGCTGGGGCCCGGGGGAGGAGGTAATCCTAGACACCGACGTCCCTGCCCTTTTAAAAAGGTTGGCGTGAATTTGGGGGCAATGAGGGAAAATGAAATTTTTCTAATCCCCCCCAAACCCCGAGGGTTTGGGGGGTCAAGGGTCCCCTCTCCACATGAGTGATTGGATGCTCCCTTTCCTCCAACATGATTTCCCGCAAAAAAGGCCTCAAAATGAACAACAGGGTTTCTGGGGGGGTCACCCTCCTGGATCCCCGGTACAAAAAAAAAACTCACACTTTCCTTCCCCCCACCCCCAAAAGAGAGAAAAAGCAGGGGGAAAGGAGACCTTCCCGATTGGGTCAACTTGGGGACCCTCTTTTGCCCTCCCGCTTCACGTTCTTCAAAAAACACGGTGGAAAAAACACCAGCGACCCGGGCAGCAGTAAGTGCCCAATTTTGCCGTAGCGGGAGCAGCGGCAGCAGCAGGCAAAGGTTGGGAGAAGCCCCAAAAGGGGGGACCCTGGGGAATCTTTATTTAACCAAACCCCACCAACGCATGCAATCACCCCCACATAAACACCCAAAAGGGCCCGCTTAGACTGGTGGGATACTAATTTCTCCCCAACCCGGGTGGGTTTTTTTATGTGTTTCCCGGGCCCAATAGACTTCTGGGGGATCCCCAAAAAGGGCGAATGGGCCCCAGCTGGCTCGCCACGCCCTAGGGGTTGTCCTGCCCAGCAAACCAGCGTCATATCTGAGCGGGACCCCTTTAGCACAGCCGGAAAGGGGTCATTACAGACAAAAGCATCCGGGTTTTTCCCCAGATAATGGGGATCGTTTGAAATTTCATCCCAAAAGAACGGCATGGGTTCCCGATTTATGTTGTGGGGCCCCCAATTTTCCGGGTCACCGGGTTAGTTGCCGGTCCAAAATTTAAAATTTCCCCTCCAAACAAAAAGGTCCCCTTGAAAAAAATTATTTTTAAAAAAACATTTCTTACTGCAAATTTTTTTTTCTCAATTCCCCCAAAAGTTCATTTCTGGGGTTTACTGTGAGGAGACTTTAAAAAAAAACCAAGTGTTTTATACCGAAACCCTATTCCATTTACTCACCCCATCTTTAGAATTTTTTTCCCTTTTCAAAGGGTTTTGGGGGGCATGTTGCCCACAATTTTTTTTAAAATGGCTAGAAGTCATATTTTTTAATTTTTTGGGGGGCCCTTTGCTGTGAGATTCACAATAATCATGGGGCCTTGGGAAAAGAAAGGGGGCTTTTTAAAATGGCATTTCTCCTTTACAATTTTTAACCCGTGGGGGAAAGTCATATTTTAAATTTTTGGGGGCATTTTTTCCCGTTAGATATTGCAATAAACATGGTCCCCCTTTTTAAAAGAAAAGTGGGTTTTTAAGTGGCAAAAACTCCTTCACAATTTTTAAAACCTTTGGGTGAGAATCTTTTTATAATTTTTTGGGTAAGCTGCTTTGAAATGCCGCAATCCCACAGGGCCCCATTCTAAAAAATGTTTTTTTCTAATAGACTTTGTTTTTTACAATTGTCCCAAAGTTTGGGTCATGGGTCCCTGTTTTTTAAAATTTTTTGGGGGGATTTTTTCTGGGCAGGGAACTTACCACAGGGTTTCCCATTCTAAAAAATGTTTTTCTAAAAAGACATTTTTTCCCTTTACAATTGTCCAAAGTGGCTCAAAAGGGGCCCTGCTTTGAATTTTTGGAGGCCCTTTTGCGGGGACCCTGCAGCTATAAAAACAGGTTTCCCATTCTAAAAAATGTTTGTTTCTAAAAACATTTGGGTTCCCTTCCCCAAGGTCAAGATGGGTCAAGGGTTTAAGGTGCGTAAAAAAACAGAAAAGGAGGACACTGTTAATGAAACCCCCATATTGCAAAAGACTTGTTTTTTTCAAGAACTTTAAAAAAGCTATCAATCCCTTTATTGAGACAACCCCCTTTAATACAATTAAAAAAAAAGAAAAAAAAGACATGGGGGTTTCCATCCGATTTTAAAAATGGGGGTTTTTTCCAAAATTAAAGTAAAATAAAAAACTTGGGAAAGTTTCAAAATTTCGTTAAAAAAAAAAAATTTTCTGGGTTGTACAAGGGGGGTACGGAAAAATTACCAGATTAGGTTTATCAGAGGACATGGAGTATGGAGCACGGGCAGAGAACAAAGGTTTCAAGACCATTTCCTCCAGCACGTTGAGAAAAAAGAAAAAAAGAAAAGCCCAAATTAAAAGGGGAACCCGGGTAAAAAAGCATTAACCACCAAATTTTTGTGAAGGGGCCCAAAATTGGGCCACACCATCCCGAAGGGGGAAGCGCTCCCCGGTATGACTGGTACGGGGGAAGGCTGGAGTTCTCACACTTCCGCTTCGGCACTCTGCTTTCCCACGACCGTTTTCGTTTCTTTCGGCCCTCAGGGATTTTAACCTGCGTGGGTTTAAAAATGAGGGCGCCAGCCCGGGGCCCCACCGCACCCACTGTAAATCCCGGCCCGGGGCATGCTGGGGCCCAGGACAGGATAGCAATGCCCCGTGAAACAAAAAGGGGGTTGAAAGACCCCTTTTTTTGGCACTTTTTTAAAAAAGTGGGGTTTAAGCAGGTTTGGGGGTCATGCCGTGGCCCAGGGGCAGGTATAGTCAAAAGTCCAAATGAAACTAAAATGGTTGGGTTTAAAGACTCCTTTTTTTCCCCCCTTTTTTAAAAGTGGGGGGCATGCAGGTTTGGGGCTCATGCTGTGGCCCAGGAAAAAGGTTTTGTCCCAAAGTCAAGTGAAAATTAAAAAGGGGTTTTTAAAGACCCTTTTTTCCCCGGGATTTTTAAAAAGAGGGGGGCAAGGCCCGGTTTGAGGCCCATGCGCATTTCCCGGACAGGGAAAATTTAAAAGTCCAATTTTAAATAAAATGATGGTTCATTTTCATACTGCCTTCTGGCACTTTTTAAATTTTTGGGTGATGAGGTTTTTAAGGGGGCAGCTGTGGTACCAAAACAGGGGTAAATGAATGGTGTTGACTTTTTTTTCTGGGGGGCTTTTTTTAGCCAAAATGTTTGCCTAAGATGTTCAGTTTTCCATTTGACTGTTGGGCGTTAATTCCAAATTCTCCAGCCCTATTTGGGGGTTTAAGGGAAAGAAGGTGTTGTTGCCCCTCCCATTTGACTTTAATGGTCATCGGAGATGAGGCCCAACGACTAAAAAAACCTTATCGTGGTGGCCAACTTCGACTAACGTCGATGTCGATAGCCAACGTAACGCCAACACCCCACTAATGATCTCCGATCATAGTTTTACTGAATTACTGGGAACTACTAAGACTCTTCTGAAACACTGGGTTTAGAAAAAAAATTGAACGGGATTGTCTACCCTTTTTACCATTGTTTTTTGAGTTTTCTCTTCTGTAACCCCCGGGTGGAAATGGGGGAAATGTGAGAAATGTTGGTTTCTTTTATGTTCAATGACAAAATTCATAAATAAAACCTTTTAAAAAATCTTGTACTGACGAATCATTCCTAATTAAAAAACCTAATTTGCTAACATATGTGCTCTTTTCTTCTTCACTCACTAGACCTACAGTTGAACTTAGTCTATTATGAAACATTTTATACAAGTTAATTTTTCTCAGACTTACTTAAATCTATTTGAAATGTAATGAAATCAAACCTATTAGTCATACAAAAATGTAACCCTTTGGAAAGCAATGACATACCTGCCTCAGAGATCTCGACATCAGAAAGATTAATGACATTTGTTAAACAATTTCACAGCTTGCAGAATTACGAGGAGCAGGGTTCTCTACCTCCTCCAAGAGACCTGCTTCCTCTTGGCACTGCCTCCCATTGGGGGATGGCTTCTTCGACGGACCCTCCGTCTAAAGGGAAAGAAGATGCTGAGACAACATTGTCACGCATCAAAGTCCCAGTCCTAGATGTTTCCATCGGTTCTTCAGTAACACTTGAATCTGAACCTGAATCTGTTGTCCAATAATCCATCTTTTTATTTTGATTCCTGTTCACACAACGCGGTTTCCTGTGGAATGTCCTGCGATTTCTTTCATTACCTCCGGAACAATTCTTCCATGGGAATATACGATCAAGGTCAAAATCAAACTTATCCCTTAGGAATTTATCCTTTTTTCTTTCTTTTATTTCGTTCTGTGTAGGTACCAAGTGACTTTCCAATTTCCTCTGAAACATATTCCACTGTGCCTCCGTAAGATGGGTTTTTAGTTCCGCCTTAGCTGCTTCGAATCCACCACAAACTTTCTCATAATCTTCCTTATGATTTATCCAATACTAGTCGTGTAAGGGTTAATGAGTGCTCCACATGTGCTTTCTTCCACTGCATTACAAAGTCTGCTTCCTCTTGCTATTGAGCAATTTCCTTGTCACTGCGGACCCCCCTTGGAGTGCAGTCACTCTCTACATAAGATTGCATGGTGTTAATAGTCCAGCACAAACAAACTTCTTTTTCAGCTAATTGTGTAACCTTAAACTCCAATGCTTTTGTACTTATTTTAATCCCTTCCTTTATATTACATTGGGAAAAGAATGTGCCGATATCTTCCCTTCCAATTTCCAACAAATTCAGATGGACATTTCTTTCAATCTTTTCACTCTAATCAATAGGAGTAACTGTCTCAATTTTGTGAAACAATGTATCCATGCTCTAACCTTGCAAAGTAGATACAAAGTTCAAACAGCCATTCACAATAGATAGGTGGCACCGGCATACATTTCTCAAAGTTCATTCAACATCTTTGAATTGCCATGTCCATCCGACTCATACAGACGGGTTGGTGCTCAGTGATAAATAGCAGCAAATAGAAGTCCCAAAGATAAAAAGTATTCACGGCACTCATTCTTTTCTACGTCCTACTCCCCATCATGCCTTGAGAAAGCGTCATGCTTGTTTGTTTGTGCCAACTCCCGTATCCATTTTAATAATAAAAGATTCACAGAAGATAAAGGTGAGTGCTGTGAATACTTTAGAACTTTGGGACTTCTATTTGCTGCTATTTATCACTGAGCACCAACATGTCTATATGAGTTGGATGGACATTGCAATTCAAAGATGTTGAATGGACTTTAAGAAATGTTTGCTGCCGGTGCAACCTATCTATTGTGAATGGTTGTTTCATAAAGAACACTTAAAGGGACAATAGCATCAAAAAATGTTTTAACAAGCAATAAATGACTATCGGGGCATGTTCAACGGGATTTTGGTACGATTTTTGGATC